>OX411548.1:72583473-72708473 GCA_948146395.1 Fragum whitleyi
TTGAATTTAAAGATAATATTTTAAACTCCGTAAGTCACGGAAAAACTTTACAGATATTTCGTGAACACGTATGTAGACCTTGATTAGAGCAATTGCTTGTAGGCCTTGGTTAGAGCAAGTGCTCTGCTTGCTTTCGATTTTAAATGTCAATGTCAATGGAGCTGCTTAAATTGCCTGTCGACGCTTGTTCATTTTGATAACGACAAGTGCATTTAAGCATGAATTTTGCATCTATTCCAAAGTAGAGAAAAATAGAAATCAAGACTTCAAAGTTAACGTTGCCTTTAATTTCTCCAGCATTTGTTAAAAATTTGATGTATTTCAATGCCCTATATTTCTTTAGTTTTGACGGCATTTAAGTCTTCCGAGCCTTTGGTATGTAATAAGTAGCTGTTATAATAATCTAGGGACCGCAGAACGTATCATGTATTCGCGGACCTCTTGTTTGTGACTCAAGATTCACATTACAATCAAGAAAATGCACGGTTATCATGTTAGGCCTTCAATGATTTATCGCACCGAAATAACATCGATTTTTTCGGGTCGTAAACCAGTTCAAAAGATTAAATCCAACGAAATTCCTTTGTGCATTTTTAATGCCAATATTGATGAACGCTATTATCTTACTTTACAAAGAAGGCTGCGATGATTACCTAAATGAATTTTGTTATAACGTAAGTTATGTAAAGAATGTGTCTTTTATTTTCCTAACAAGGAAATAAATACTTAGATATACCATCTGTTGAACGAAACTAGAATACATGTATGTATAAAATTACTCCATTTACTCAGTAAATCGCCAAGAAGGGTTCAATATCATACCGTTCGCATTCAGTTAAAACGTTTTAGAAGTGATTTCCAGCACAGCTCAGAGTCAAAACGGCCCGTTAATTCGACCAAAACGACCAAAAGCAGATTCTCTATTCGTTCAAAACGATCGAAAAAGAAATTTCAAATATTCATTTTACCGACGGTAACCAGACGGTCTTTTTTCGCGACTGGACAAATTAAAAAAACTTGTAATATTTCAGTTGATGAGAATCCGATGGTAGCTGAACTATCCGAACCCTTCTCTAAAAATATACTTGACCCTACTCAGAGTCCATTTAATATACGATGTTATACTGCTGATACACTCACAGATATACCCAATTGTATATATAATATACGGTCAGTAAAAGGTAAGTATAATTGTCACCAACTGACGAAGTATATATCCACAAGTGTAAGTGAGTGATCAAAGGTCAATTTTATCTATAACAGTATAGACAAAATTGACCTTTGATCACTCACTCTAAATTGCGGAACTATAATATCTGCCATGCGTGCTAAATGATGAAGCGGTGAAAACAGTTTGCAAATTTACCCCCGCTTTGCACGCAAGTGTACGTGCAAAGCGGGGTTTATTTGGTAAACATTTTTCACCGTTTGGTCATCCTGAACGCAGGGCTGCACAGATGCCAGCAATAGCAAATAAGAAGTTACTTATTCAAAACCACGACCTCCTTTCGAATATTTTTAGGTGCTGCTGTCATAGCGCAGTTGGTAGCACGTCGGACTGTAAATCCAGAGGTCCCGGGTTCGGTCCCCAACGGCGGTTCTCATTCTTTCCGACTATCTGTCTCTCACCAATGGGTTAATAGTCGTAGACCTATGTGAGATAGCAGCTGGAGGCTAGGAAAGGATGTGGTGGTTGTACTGGTGAGAGAAATACCAGGAAACCATTGTTAGGTGCTCCAGCCGCCGCGATATTGAAAGCGACGTTAAACTCCATTCAATCGATCAATCAATCGAATATTTGTAATTCTTGCTGGTATTTAAAATTCGCATACATGGTGCTGTCGTTATATTGGCATAAATGAACAAAGTATTATAATAGCCTGAGATTAGTCTCGTTCAGGGTCGGATATAAGGACCAAACCAAAGACGTAGTCTCATTTCAGAAAAAGATGCAGGCTGGGTCATAATATCTGCTATTTTATCACATTTAAATGTGTATATATATCATATTTAAGCTTCCATAAGAATGACCCAAATTTTGTATTAAAACATAATATCTCAACCATCAAGAAGGAAAGTGTAGCAGATGCATTGAATCACGCGGCAAGTGAAAGTCTCATATCATGTAGTGGTATATATGTTATCGCGAATCTGTGATAGTCTCATTTCAAAAAATTAAAAACGTGGGCATAATACTGTGATAGTCTCGTTTCAGATAATTTCACAAAGTGATCAGTAACGTGACCACAATATTGTGATAGTGTCTTTTCATATAGTGATATATACGTTGCCTTAGTTCTGTGATAGTCTCATTTCAGGGAGAGATATATACGTGACCATAATACTGTGATAGTTTAATTTCAGGTAGTGATATACGTTACCACAATACTGTGATAGTCTTATTTTAGGTAGTGATATACGTAACCACAATACTTTGATAGTCTGATTTCAGGTAGTGATATACGTAACCACAATACTGTGATAGTCTTATTTTAGGTTATAATATACGTAACCAGAATACTGTGATTGTCTTATTTTAGGTTATGATATACGTAACCAGAATACTGTGATAGTCTTATTTTAGGTTATGATATACGTAACCACAATACTGTGATAGTCTAATTTCATGTAGTGATATACGTTACCACAATACTGTGATAGTCTAATTTTATGTAGTGATATACGTTAGCACAATACTGTGATAGTCTAATTTCAGGTAGTAATATACGTGACCACAAATCTGTGATAATCTTATTTCATGAAGTGATAAACGTTACCACAATGCTGTGATAGCCTTATTTCTAGGGATGGGAACGATTACCCGATTAATCGAGTACTCGATCGAACGTCCCCAGTATTGATTACTAGTTTCACTCATCTAGAAATCGGAAAGAAAAAAAAATATATGGAAAGCCAAAACAAATTTATTTAAAAAAAAACCCTCAAAATATCGATCTTTTTTTATTTTCAATGTTGTACAAGGGTAAAGTATGCAGAAACTGGTGGCCTGCCGAATATCTTATTCGTTAAAAACTTTCCATAATTGCAATCAAGTGCCAACAGTTATTGTTTTCGTTTTCAACCAATGTCATGATTATTCGATCCTTGGGCATATTGGACTCTGATTAGGGTCGATGCGTTTAAGCTAAACGTACGCTATATTTCCCTTTGAGTTGAAGTATCAAACAGTCTCCAAATCAATAGAAGTCTATCATCATGTCAAAACATTGAAACTCGTTACATGGTGTTTGCCTACCAAAGACAGCATATCAAAACGTGGAATAACACCGATAAATACGACCGAGGAATGCACTCTTAAAAGCATGCGTTTAACAATTTAACGTTTCTTCATATCAAAAGGGGAACAAATGTCACCCGAGCTTTCATTTCGATCTAATATATTCTGCAAATACATGTATACTGATACATGTTTTAAACACAAAAACCAAACGTCGTCAATTCTATACGAGTACTCGAGTACTCAACAAGAAAGATTACCGAGTGCTCGATAAGTAAAATAAGGACTCGTTACCATCGCAACTTATTTCAGACAGTGATATACGTACCCACAATACTGTGATAGTCCTATCTCAGGTAGTGATATTCGTTACCACAATATTGTCGTAGTCTCATTTCTGAATATGGTATACGTAGCCGTAATTCTGTGATACTCTCATTTCAGATAGTGATTTCAGTGATCACTTTACTGTGATAGTTTCATTTTAGGTGTTGATATACGTAACCACAATCCTGTGATAGTCTCATTTTAGAAAGTGATTTCCGATTCCATTATACTATGACAGTCTCATTTCAGATAGTGATATACGTGACCATAATACTGTGATAGTATCAGAAAAAGCGATGCAACATTACGGATCTATTGAAAGTGCCATTAGTTATAGGGTGACATTTAACTCTTCCAAATCACTATTAGGTAATTCACTTTTTTATCTGGTGTTGTTTTTCAAGAGATTCAGAATAAAACAAATTTCGTTTATGATCTTTTGAGCAAAGGGCAATTCTGATTCTTGAAACCTAGAATTTTCTCAATTTCAGGTAAAATAATAGCGTCGGAGAATATCAAACTTATCTTATCCCCGACTGTGAGTTTTCTAAAACTTGAGATTTAAGTAGTTATTATTGTAATACTTATGGAAAAGTATCGACATAAATCATGATATAAGAAAGTCGTTATATATACAACAACTTATTAATATTATCATTATGTTCATACATTTCTTTTAATTTTAAAAAACATTTTCATTTAAGAATGAGAAAAGTTTAACAATCTCGGGCCCTGGTTAATTTGAGCCTCAATATCACTGAAAATGCCTAAAATTATCTCTGCATCATTTTGACCCCAAAGCTTTTCGTAGTGATGAAGCAGAAATCGATACCTAATTTCAACGTCAGTGACTTCCCTGTTTGGCACAAAAATATGATAACGGGCCTTGATAACTCAACAAATATAGACAATAAAATTGTGCAAGCTTATTTCAGTTTGATCACGGCTTAAGCTTATAATCATTTACTTGTTACTTGTCTTTAGAGGCCTTCTCCTAGGCTGATGCTTATTTGGCCCTTTTTGATGATGTGTTCTCTATTGCCCGCTTCCGGCCCATAACACTCTAATATAATTTTTACTGTGGCATGTTTCCATGCAACATTTAAAGCACTTTTAAAACTATTTAAATTTTTACAACTAATTATTCTCTCAGACAGAGAGTTCCACTGATTCACCACTCTCTGTGTAAAACTATTTTTCTTACTGCGTCTTTTTATGGATCTTGAATTGGTGATCTCTAGTGGTTGATTGACTATGCATGCTTGGAAAAAGTCTGTCTTTTTCTACTATGACTAATCCAGTCAATCTTTTATAAACTTGGATAATGTCTGACCTTTGGCTGTTCTTCGAACACTATAACCAGCCTTTAATCGTTTGAAAACGTTTATGAATTGTGATTTATCTCAACATAGCAACTTGTTTATTAATAGTTAATTTTTCATTATGTATTTTAAATGAAGTTTTATATGTTAAAAAACATACATTCAATAAATTCATTAGAAAATCGTCAAAAAGGATATTAAATTTTCTTGCTCAAGAAATCAAACAATTTGGCTCCTTTTAATTACTTTTGTATTGTAATTTACTGACTGAAAACTTCTTTCTTTTTTTTCTTTCGATTGCTACGATCATTAATCAGTTCTATATGCTTCTTAATAACGTATCAATTTTCGGTATTATATGATCACGGTCTTTGTTAAAATGTTTTTTTCTCGTTGTTTTGCTAATGTTAAATAACGTCGATGTATATAGCTTACTCCGATAATTGGTTATGAGTGTTCATAGAGAAGTGAAACTATTTTCTCATCCAATGGAAACACCGGATTTTATATGTGCAACCTCAAATAAAGACGGCCTTTCTCTTTCTGCTTTAAATCGTAATCGTTAAATCTAAATTACTTTTATACATTAAGGTATCGGACCCGTAATAGTTCCGCAATGTTTCGGAAGTAATGAACTTAAATAGTGTTAACCGAGGTTTCCTGGTGAAAATCATTAGGAAACATCGGATAACACTGTTAAAGTTAATGATTTTTTAAACGTTGTAGATCTATTACGGGTCCACTACCTTAATTAAGGAATTATAGTATTAAACAATTTTCCAATATAACTCATAATATTTCAATTTTTGGCGTATGCCTTCTTAAGAAAAACAGCATTATAATATTGTCGTCTTTCTGAAGAAGGCTGAAAAATATAATATTACGAGTTATATTAGATTTTATTAAATCTACATTTTCAGGTCTTCAAATTAAGGAAGAAGCTCAGAATATCACATTTACTCTACAAGGTATTGCTTATTTATTGAGCGATATCAAAGTAGTTTGTCTAGATAAAGAAAACAGTGAAATCAAAGTACGGGAAGAGCCTAAATCTGAGTTGGAGGACCAGCGTGTGTTTGTGTGTTACAGAGGAGGTCCAAACGCCGAAATAACTCTGAGAATTTCAATTAACAATCTTGTGTTCTTTGATAAGTTAATAACTGAGGACACATCAGCTGCAAATATATCACAGTCATCTTCTATATTTATTATATTTTGTTGTTTGTTTGCATCATTTTTGAATGGTAGTCTTTCAGAATCATTTCAATAAATATTATGTGTTTGAGTAGTAGATTCCGGATAGCTCAGTTTAATGGCTTAGCGCGAAACAGTTGTGAATAATGGCTAAGCCAAACAAAATTCTTATTGTCTATAGACGTAAAGGTAGTAACAACTGCTTCGCGCGGACATGTAAGGCTTTTTGTTCTGTAGTTGTAAACTCGGATAACTTTCTTCTAACATTTGTCGACCAGCCGCCATGGCGCAGTTTGCAGCGCGTCGGACTATCAATCTAGAGGTCCCAGGTTCGATCCCCGACGGCGGCACTCATCCTTTCCGACTATATATCTTTCAGCAATGAGTAGATTCATGTAGACTTATGTGAGATGACAGCTGGAGGCTAAGAAAGAATGTGATGGTTGTACTGGTGAGAGAAAAACCAGGAATCCATTGTAAGGTGCTCCAGCCGCAGCAATATAACTGAAACATTGTTGAAAGCAGCGTCAGACTCCATTAAAAATATAACAATAGGCAAAAGTCAGTGTGACAATTCTCATTTTATCCGCCCTTCCAATTGGCTAGTAATTATAAGTACGCCTTGGTGGTATGGACAGATTATGGCTCGGATAAAATATCCTGGATGAACTATTGTGAGAACAACATGAAGCAATGCGTAGGTGCACCAAATGAATCACTATTTACAAAAAAGTACCTGCATCACTGTTGAGTGTGGCGTTAAAACCCAAACAAACAAAACAATTGTCAATGGATTATTCGCTTTTTCTTATACAAACAGACAATTACCTTTTAAATGTTAAATGACACAAGTTCATTTGTAACTTGTTTGTCGGAATTAATTTCATTTCATTAATTTCATTCCACGAAAAAACAGTTTTTGATTACGATAAAAAAGGAGCGTTGTAACCGTGAAATTATAAATAATGGTAGAGCGGTGTCGGGTATTCTCGGATGGCGGGTATTCTCGGATAGTCGCGTGTTTCTCCTATGCATTGGCAAGGTACATGGTTATTTTGGGCTTTATTTTGTTATTCAAGATATTTGATTTATTTATATATCTGCATATGACATAAAATCTTATGAAGGAGCGAGATAACATTTACTACACAAGACAGTGTCGGAAAAGCTTTCAAATTAAGATAACTGCTAATTTTTTGTCTAGTTTCATCTTTTTCTTTCATCACTTATTATGGGATATATAAAAGAAACAGAGAAACTTTTCTCATATGGAGATAATTACTAACTAAAACGCACATTTTTTTTAGATGAAGTGACACGGTAGTTGAACATGATTTGAGTATCCGAAAAACACTACAAAAATGTTGCTTTCGGGTCTTCCGGATACCTTCGAACTTCCAATAATTGCACATTCTTCTTCTTGTAAAAGGCACATTCAAACTTTAAAAAAAATAAACCTCCGACGCAAAGCTGTAAAACGACGAATTCCAAGTATATTTTTGGGCAAAAATAGTATAAGATCCGTCAGTTTATGAAAAGAAAGATAAGGATGCCGTTTTTCCATCGTACATCCCAAAACTAGAAAAATAAGAAATATGATATGTAATCTTTTCATTTGAAATGATTAACGTATTGATTGAAGAAAATCTGAAATGAACGTATCTTTCTACTCATATGTGTTAGAACTGAACGATATCAGTACATAGTTCAACACTATTCATCTATATTGTATGTCAATTCTTGAATTCATGTGGATACGTACGGCTCAGATTATTAATAATTACACATAGGTTTGAAACTGGTGAGTTTTCACCAGTACGTTCCTATACAGAAAAAGTACAAAAACAGTAGTTGAAGCATACTCATTGAATTTGTTTTATAAGATGTACCCACTAGTATCTCATAACTTTTCTTAACACTCATACAAACGGGGTTGATAGAATGGAATAAGATCAATTTATTTCGAAATATATCTAGACTCTAAGTGACTCTGCGTTTATTTGCTTGAAAGATCATTTTCATCTTGAACTCTTCCCAAAGACATATCTAAATGCTGTATCTATAAATACATTTCATTTGTTTAATTGTATTTTGTCTTTAGAGATTAATGACATACGCTTAAAAGATGTTTGAATCCAATTCAGATATAAATTTATTTCACTTATTTAAAGTATCCGAGATTACCCGCCAACGACCAAGATCAAATGTCTCAACTTAGGTTTCTTTTATCTGTTTTGAACAGATTAATATTTTGCTAGAGTAACTTTTTATTATCTAATCCTGTCAGGAATAGATAGCATCCGTCAATAAACGCCTCAAGATCAAAAGTATAATTGCCCATCTGCATCTTTTTTATTCGAAATGTCTTAGGTATCCGGAAATACCCGACACCGCTCTATATTGCTAACATAAAATTGAGCACATGTTCTCATTTTTCTGCGACCTAAACCTTTTAGGTTTCTACACGAAGGAGTGGAAATGCCGAATTTCTACGCCGTTTGAAACACATAAATACGCGTTCGATGACCACTAACAAATCTACCGATCGAAAGGAGGCCATATCGCTTGATCAAGATGAAACCGTTGTAACTGACTATATGTTTATAAGCAGTTACAACTGTTTTGCACTGAGCAAGTGATATACTTACATATCATATTGACGAAAATTGGTTTTAAAACAAACTGGCACTAAAGTTTAATTACATATGATTAGTCTTATTTTTTCCCAAACATTTCATTAAAAATTCTAAATTCATATTATGGGCTTAACTTTATGCCAAATGTATATTTTTGTACTGAACATCATCCTCCCTAGCCAAGTTGACAAACTCCACTATGTTTAGTACTTTATGCAATTTAAATCCAATCGGAGATGAATTCCATTATCCTCTTGATAGCAAACATTTTAGGAATGATAGGAAAAAATATATTTTGCTAAAAATTATGGTCTTACCCAAATGCGCTAAATTTTGAAATATTGATGAATATGCCAGACAGACCCAGCTTAATTAAACTTTCTCTTTTTTGTAAAGTAATCATAAATACGTTCAAGTATAGGTAGATTTTGTGCGGTGAGCTGTGAAATCTACCTTTAACGGTTACATTTCCGTGCTATTCTTTCAAAATAGATAAAACAGACATAATAAAAATACAAATTACCTTTCAAATGAAACTTAGTGCTTGTCTTAGATCTTAAGGTTTACTCATAAACCTATGGTAATGGACTCAACATCTAGGTCAGAGCTCAGTTTTGAAAATACAGTCAAACCTGTCTTAAGCAAGCACCCAAGGGACATTCGAAAAGTACTTGCTTAAGACAGGTGCTTGCTTAATACAGGTCAATTTCAGTGCAAATGGTTCATTTGGGCACTGGATGACCGCTTGCTTAATACAGGTTGCTTGCTGAATACAGGTGGCCGCTAAGACAGGTTTGACTGTACACCTATAAGTGTTGTGATTAAGTTTGTCAACAGTCGTTGATGTTGTTTCGGGGCGTTGTATTTGTTATACTTATGTGTATCAGTTGCGACGTTTCGAAGCGACATCAACGACATGCATGTAGTGTGTCCACAAACTTGAACTTTGCCTAGATATGTACATCTATTAAACGTTTCAAAACAATTTGGAAGAGTTGGTATGAGGGTTGAGGTTGAAGAAGAGAATGATTTTATTTTCTTACTCTACCTAAATATTACCTTTTTCCATCTTCTGGTCATATTTTGTTGTATGTATTTTTTACTTTTGATTATGTTGTTAATTTGTTGTATATAATTGTTTATAATGTGTACTTTTTTGTCCGATGCCTCAAAGCGGCCAGGACTTTTTATATTAAAGTTACAAAAAGAGTATATTGGAGTTAGAACCCTTGGCTTGCAAAGATGACTGTACATGTCCAATCACTGCCTGTTCATCTTTATTTTAGTGACATTAGAATCTCAATAAGCAAACGAATTTTTACCACAAGTAATTGTTTCATATCAAAATTTTTCGATATACTTTAAAGTCCTATATTTATATATCTCAAACATTTATATTTTTGAATTTTAGTCAGTATTTCATAAACTACGAATTATCTTTTTTTTTAAAACGGCATTATTCTTAACCACATTAAAACTATCAAGTCCGTACAGCAGCGTTTACACTTCTCGAGCTGTTCACGCCATATTTCATAAAGTTTTGGTGGGCTGTATATATTAAGATCAGTCTACACAGAGGAACAGTCTGATCTTAGCCTAGACTATCTACACTGAAACGAAATTCTAAACGGCCACTTGGTTTTTGCTGAAAAAGTAATATGCTCTTTTGTATCTGAAATGGGAAGTAGGTGAATTCTGTTAGAAAAATCATCGAGGGATAATCTTCAATAAAAATTGACTTGAAAAAATGCGAGGAAAGCATCGAATTTGACGGGATTTCAAGGGTACACCTGATTTCAAAATCAACACTGGTTGGTGGGGTAATTTTAGCATTTTAGCCTTGTGTGACAAGCAAAAGGGTCTGAATGTTATTTTCTTCAGTGATTTGGTAGCTGACACTCAATGGCCATCGAGGTTTGTCATTTATAGGATTAAACGCCGAGTATTTCTTAGACCGAAAATTTGAAATTCTTCGGAAATGTGCAACTTTCGTGACTTTCGTAATGGAGGCTTCCTGTGTTTGATCGTTTGCTACAGACACCAAGGACAGATTTCGAGTCCATTTTTTCTTTAAGAACACGCCAAAGTGAACGGCCTTTTATATTGAAATAAAAGATACTTTATTAAATGACTATAGATATGTTGAAATGTGGTAAATGCAAGGTGGCCGTTTAGAAGTTCGTTTCAGTGTACTTTCTATACCTAATCATTTGATTCAAAATTGAGCTAGACTGGTTGAATTTTTTGCGAAAATCGGCTATCAATTAGAAACAAAGTGTTAATTCAGCAGGATAATGTTTGATTTCAGGTGATCAAATGTCAATTTTGTCTTTACAGTTATGGACAAAATTGATCTTCGTTCACTCACTTAAACTTTTGCAACTGTAGTTCATGACAGTGGTTTAAATTAGATCCTGCTTTGCAAGTGTTCATATGAGCAAGCAGGGAACAATTTCTAACTTTTTGCAAACGCCTGTGGATTTCTTGTTTCTATGGAAATGCATTATTTCACATTCCTAATTTGCCTTATCCTATGATGTATTTTGAAAGAAAATTACTGTGATATCTTTCATGTTGATTATTTTGAATTTCTTTGCACGCTGTACATAGCCTATTGTATATAATCTCATAAATTATTATTATTATTGTTTTTTATTGCTTTGTAAAGAATTTTGACAAAAAATTGCCTATTTCATAGGTACTTATGACATTTTTGCTACAATGCACTCAACTTTATGTTATGTTTTAAAGTATTTTAGCACAGTAGAACATCATTGTAAACTATAGATCGACAATTTTTAGTTAGTGATCAAATGTTAATTTTGTCTACACAAAATTGACATTTGATCACTCACTCAAACTTGTGATCTACATGTATATAAAACACCAATATTCGGTCCATTGAACGAATTTCTGAATTACTCTTATAACCCTATCCTTTCGTTGATACTAAACAACTCTTCCGTTGGCTCAGTGCGAAACAGTTGTAACAGAATATATGCTTATAGACAGTTACAATCGTTTTTCACTGAGCCCTCAATTTACGTTCCATATACTTTCAAAAGAACGTGCAAAACTGTAAGAACAGTCTATCAGATATGTGTTTTTTCATAGTGTTTGCTCTTGTCCTTTCGAAGCTCATCTACGGTCTAAGGCATGCTCTTAAACTCTATTTTAACGAAAACGGATTAAGTCTTAAAGCTTACTTTCACGTGGACAGGTGTGACCGCCGTCATAGCGCAGTTGGTAGCGCATGGGACTGTCAATCAAGAGGTCCTGGGTTTGCTCCTGGCGGCGGCACTTATTCTTTCCGATTATTTGTCTCTCCCCAATGGGTTGATAATCGTAGACCTATGTGAGATAGTAGCTGGGGGCTAGGAAAGGGTGTGGTGGTTGTACTGGTGAGAGAAATACCAGGAAACCATTGTTAGGTGCTCTAGCCGCCGCGATCCTTCTGCTAAATCTTTCTTTACGGTTATTTTTTGGTTGTCTCGATTCAGATCCTACAGTCTTTGTTGGACAAAAATAGACGATTTGTCCCCTAATAAAACATCTAAGGAATTTCAATTAGCATACGCAAACAGCTAGAAGTGAATTTTATAAACATAATATACAAAATGTATTGAATATTTCCATTATGTCACTATTCGAAATAATAATCCGGCTACTTTCAAAACGTGACGTGAAAGTCATTATTTACCAACGTCGTGCTTGTTCTACACGGTTCCAAACCTTGTGTCTACACAGTTTCCAAAAATGTATTTGCACTGGTTCAAAATCTCCTCAAAACTCTTGTATCTGCACTGTACCGATAAAAAGACATGTTTCTGCACTGGACCGTTATCCATTTATAAAAATCTAAATATATCACTTTCCACAATGCTTTTTCAGAGCTGTCAAAATTTAGGTGGTTTGTGTGTGTGTGTGGGGGGGGGGGGGGGGGGCTACGATAGGTAGTTGGACATAAGTAATTTTATTTGTTTTGAAACCAATATTCTGGAATGAATCTTTGGATCACCACTTCCATTGCGTTTTTGTCTTATCAACCAACTTTATCGATTGAATCCAAGTTGTGTAGTTGGCATCACGAGAAAAAATGGGAAAATAAGAAAAGCGGACATTTTATGTTGGTAACAATGTCTATTGTTAAACACCATCGGTGAAATTAACCTGTATTTTTGTGATAGAAAATGCACTTACACTTTATTACATTCGGCCATCTTGTATGTTTCTACACCCGACACTTTTTTACTTCATTGTACATACCAGGTATACGACTTTGATATTGTTCGCAAAATACTAGCAGACCAAACCTTGTTATGAAGACTTAAGGATGTAAAATCGTCTTCGATCGTTTCGAAATTGTACTCCATTTTTCTCGTAAGTACACGTGAAAAACGGGAAACATTTCTCCAACGTTTCGCAAATGTTTTCTGCTTGAACGTAGGTCTGCTCTTGAATTTAAAATGTAATACAAGAACATCACAGGTGGATGCCAAGCTCGACCGCAAGTAGTTGATAACCAACGGAAAATAATAAGTTGGAAAAGGAGTCTTGACTTCACCGACTATCCATATATTATAGAATGCCCATAGGTTTGTGATCACACATGCAACGTTTCGAGTAGAGATATAAAGTCACTGAGATACTACCTACAACAATGCTGATACGACAACGCCAACGCTTACGAATACGTCATCACCAACCTCGTCGACACATGAGGCACTCGAGAACCCCCGGAGATTCTACGGAATACACCTCGGGAATAATAAGGGCGCAGCCATGAAAACGCGTCATATCGCACGTGGGTTTATTTGACGTCACAAATATAACTGAGGATGACGTTGCGAAAAATAAAATCAACGAAAGGTTAAAATTGGGTATATTATAATTTGAAAACAAAACGCAGTTACTGTGATTTGCTTTCAAATTATAATATGCCAAAGTGATCTCCACTGACGAGCGGAAAACATTAAAGGAAAATACTATTCTCAAGCGTATTAACCCTAGTACCACTTGGAGCAAAATAAACCAAAAAATTACTACACTTACGTCCGAGGTACTTTCCAGTTTACGGAAAAGTCCGAGCGATGTTCCGAATGACACATGACGATGAAAATACCTCAACTTTTGTCAATATAACAGACTTTTAGCAATATCCCGACTGTTGTACAATATCTAAGGGGTATGATAATATCTCAGTTCTTTGTCAATGTTTCGAATCCGATAATGTCTCGACTATAACAATACGTCGACTTTTTGCAAATACCTCATGTTTTTTGCATAACCTCGACTTTTTGACAATACCTACCCTAATTTACAAATATACTACCTACTAGTCCAGTCAATATAAGGTTCAACATCAAACTAATTGCAACAGAATTTATTTTATCATAAAAATGTTGTTTAATAGTCACTCAATAATATGTTAAAAATCTACAAAAATCTATGAAGCGGTTTTATAGAAAAACATCATTGAAAATTTTGGAAAAGGACATGCGTTTAGAGTACTCTTGAAACTTTGATTATTTTGATCAAGCTTTTCATGACATAGATGATCTGTGCACAAATTTACTATTTTCATGCATGTTTTGTCAAAATAATTGAAAATAAATAAAAGCAATTAATTTTTTGCTTTCTTTTTTGTGTAAGATGATAAGTTTTTTGTCATATTGTTATTTTTGTGTATATTTTTATGATTTATTTTCAAGTACTTTGATCCAAAGCCTCCATATGATTCTGACTATTTACTTCTACAACAAGAAGTACTTGGATTTTAACTGGGGCAATATCTCTAAAAGTATCATATCTTATCTCATGAAACTTCATAAGAGGATAGATCTCATCAAGACGAAGTGCAGTACACAAGAACGATAACTCTGTCCTATCAAATTTTTGAGTTACTGCCCTTTGTTGTTAAAATAAATGTAGTTGGATTTTATCTGGAGTGTATCTCTCAAAGTAGTGTAATTATAGCTATAATCATGAGACATCATAATGTATAGATCTAATGATTGATTGATTGATTGAATGGCGTTTAACGCCGCTTTCAACATTATTTCAGTTATATCGTGGCGGCTGGAGCACCTAACAATGGATTCCTGGTATTTCCCTCACCAGTACAACCATCACATTCTTTCCTAGCCTCCAGCTGCTATCTCACATAGGTCTACGATTATCAACCCATTGGTGAGAGACAAATAGTCGGAAAGAATGAGTGCCGCCGTCGGGGATCGAACCCGGGACCTCTAGATTGACAGGCCGACAAGCTACCAACTGCGCTATGACGGCGGCATCGATCTAATGAAGGGGAATCGCAGTGCATAAGAACCATAACTATATTTTTCATACTTTTTGAGTTATTTCCCTTTGTTACTTTTTCATACTAAAGAATATATCACCAAAAGAAGGTAGGCCTTTATGGGTATAATCCTCAAATTTCATTAGAGAATAAATGTTATTCTGGGTAACAGCAGTGCACAAGATGCGTGACCCTACCAAACACTTAAGGGTTTACTTTCCTTTGTTTTCTTTTAGCTCACCTGAGCACGAAGTGCTTGAGGTGAGCTATTGTGATCATACAATGTCCGGCGTCCATTATCAGTCATGCGTCGTCCACAATTTCTTTAAACATCTTCTCCTCCTAAACCAGTAGGCCAATCTTGATGAAACTTGGCAGGGATGTTCCTTTGGTCAAGCTCTACCAAAGTTGTTCAAATAAATTAAATCAATCCTTAAATTTCCCTTTACCCTCAACAAAAAGGGTAAAAATATGCAAATCTTCAAAAAATCTTCATCTCTGAAACCATAAGGCATACAGCTTTCATATTTGGTATGTAGCATCATCTAGGAGACCTCTTCCAAGTTTGTTCATATCAAGATCCTTGGGTCATAAATTGGGCTCCACCTGGGCGCAACCCAATTTACATAGAATCAAAGAGCGAAATTCTTAACAAATCTTCTTTTCTCAAATCAAATGGCAAACAGCTTTCATATTTGGTATGTTTCATTACCTAGAGGGGCTCTACCAAGTTTGTTTATATCAAGACCCTTGGGTCATATTTGGGCTTTGCCCGGGCGCATCCCTTTTAGCTCTTCTGAGCACGAAGGGTAAAAAATGAAAATCTTTTAAAATCTTCTTTTCTGAAACCAGATGGCAGACAGCTTTCATATTTGGTATGTAGCACCATCTAATGGACCTCTACCAAGTTTGTTCATATCAAGACCCTAGGATTATATTTGGGCTCCACCCCGGCGCAAGCCTTTTTACGTAGAATCAAAGAGCAAAAATCTTTTAAAATCTTATTTTCGGAAACCAGAGAGCATACAGCTTTCCTATTTGGTATCTAGCATCATCTAGTGGTCCCTACCAAGTTTGTTCATATCAAGACCCTGAGGTCATATTTAGGCTCCACCCAGGCCCATCCGTTTTAGCTCATCTGAGCATGATGGGTGAAAATAGGAAAACCTTCAAAAATCTTCTTCTCCAAAACCAGAAATAATACAGCTTTCATATTTAGTTTGTAGAATCATCTAGTGGACCTCTACTAAGTTTGTTCATATCAAGACCCTGGGGCTACATTTGGGCTCCACCCGTGTGCATCCCATTCTACATAGAATAAAGGAGCTAAAAGGTATATCTGTCTTGCTCTTGGCTGAAAACATTCCATGGTATTGATTTTATGTATAAATTATCTCGTTTTTGACATCTGCCTATTTAATTAATGTGATGTCTCAGGGGTCAAAGAGGTACAGGTGAGCGATCTATGACCATCATGGTCCTCTTGTTTAAACTTTATTTTTGAATGGAGCATATCACAGAAAGTTAAATATTGAAATATTAAGCAAATATTTCATAATGTTGATAGATCCTATCCAGAGAGGGAAGTAGTACTCAAGAATCATAACTATTTCATGCTTACTTTTGACTTATTGTGATTTTGTTGTTTTTCAGACATGATTTTAGTCCAGAGTAGATCTCTGAAAGTAAAACACTAAACAGCTATGATCAGGATACTCAATGATTACAAGAACAATCATGAGAACAATAACTTTACCATATAAGTTATTGCCCTTTGTTTATTATTAGACTAAATCAAAACCCAATTCACAGTTGACATCAAGCTGTGTGACGGATGTATCTTGTAGACATCTTGTTACGAATTATCAACAAATACTTATATATATTATAATTCCATATATAGACCATTTAATAGTCTTCTTTTATCATAAGTTTTTCAAAAAATAATGTTGGTATTTCTTTATGGAAACAAATAATAGTGTATATTATATGTTGGCAGAAGGTTTAATTCCCAAACATCAAGATAGCACCTAGGATCCAAGGGTTGACCAATTAATTATCTTTTGGATAAGACATTAGATCAAACCCCACACTATGGTTCCTTCCACCGATTAAAGAACCATGCGTATGGATCAAGCTCATGAGTAGTTTCTTTTAGTATCCTTGAACTGTATCATGCAACAAATTACCATCTTCTAGTGGTGTCACTGACACATTTGAAAAAAAATCTCTAAATATCTTGGAAAAAAATGACACTTAATCTATATAATGTCATGAAATACACACAGGTGGAATATGCAATTGATAGTTTTGATATTTTGTTGTATATGTAGTTATTTATGTGTGTGTAGCAGCAGGAAAATTATGTAGGAACACAAGCTGCTGCTATATAACTATAAATTGATAACTAAACTAAATTTTTGAAATTGACTGATATCTTGATTGATAGCTTACTTGATTGATTGATAGGTCTATTGATCATTCAATTAATCCTTTGTATTATTTGTTTGATCAATTTAATTGTTTTAATTTTATACACCAGCCAAGGTAGATGTATGTTGGTATCGTTTTCTCCGTCTCTCTGTCTGTTCTAACTTCAGTACCTACATCCACATTTTGTGAAACATACAACAATTAGGGATAGATTTGGATGAAACTTTCACAGACTGATCCTAGTCACCTGACCTGAAGTTGTGAACATTGTAGGTTTTTGTGACATTCTGACATTCAATTATTAGGCAGGTTGGCAGGTTATTTATAATGGGACTCATGCACTCTTACTGGACTGGGGCCTTAGGTCTGGCAGATACAAATAGCAAATATAATTATCAGGGTACAGACATGCAGTTGGTTTCTGTTGGAAATACCCCAAAGCTTTCTGAATAACATAAAATATAAGCGGCCCTGAATAAAAACTATTAAATCCGTGAAAGTTATGTCAAAATAAGCAGGATAAACCAGAATTTAGTCAAGGTTTCATTCATTTCTGAGTTTTTATTTAGCAGTAAATTAAAGAAGCATAGTTACAAAACATATCTGAAAAGGTAAAAAGCAAATATGTAATGTACTGGCAAAAATCATTAATTATTTAACCATATTCATGTTATCAATTTAACTTAAAAATTGGATATTTAAAGAGATAGTCAACAATCTGAGAGCTAATCGTTTGAAATCATTCAAAGACATGTGTTTTGTCATAAATGTCATTTTACATTGTGTGTTGGGCAAAAACTTATTCTCACAATTAGCTGCAGATCATATTATAACAATGTTACTTAATGTCTTTCACTTTCATTTCAAGCACTCTTTTCATTTAGTAAGTTTTGGAGAGCATGTAAAAAGCATTAGCAGATCAGTAAATGTCTTAAAAGAAGGCTATACTTTGAAGAAACCTTTATTTCTGCATTCCTCACTGTCACCTTGACTGTTAGAAAACAAATCAGTCTTGACGATAACGACGGATTATCATTCAATATTTATCTTGACTGTTTTGGAACATAAAAGACAAGCTATTGTTATCACCTTGGTGTTAATGTAACAAAGTTTTACTTTGATCAAAACTTTGTTACTACTTAAAATATTGACTTGAAACTTTGCAATTATATACCACTATGGGGACTAACTCTAAGAGCTTTTTTTGCAGAATAATGTCCTTTTTTGGACTATCCAGGCTTTACAATTCAGCACTGGCATCAGCTGGTGCTTTGTTTAATTGCTTAGAATCAACAGAAAAACGAAATTTGTAAAATTATTTTAAGAAATGAGTTTTATCATAACAAACTGTTTGCACAATTATATTAGGAGATACTTTAACTTGGCTACCACCTGAAGTGCTTAATGAGATTACTTCATCTCACTTTCATGTCAGGTACTTATTTGTTAATAAGCTTCTAATTAACTACAAGTCAAAGAGTGAAAAATAAATTAAAAAAGATTTATAAACATTTCAAGGACATATTTAGGTAGCATATTGCATCGTGGCTGCCATCTCCACTTCCTTAAAACGCATGCTCTATGTTGAAAAGGTGTCATTAATGAGATTTAAGATTATATCTGATTGCTACCAGAATTAGCCACGAAGAAAGTTTTTAATACATAATTGTTCTTTAAAGACTTAATAAAAGTATCTGACTCAAAGAAGTCAATTTAATGATGTATATTTTTTTCCTTTTCCTAGAATTTTCAAAAAAAATGACAACATGCTATTTGAATATTCATGTATACAGGACAATATCAGTTACTTTTTTAAAAGATTCTTTGTAGCCTTTAAATGAATAAATTTTAAAGTACACTAACAAAACTTGAATATTGTCATATTTCTTTTATCAAATATCTCTTTTACCACAATGTTTTTTGTTTCCGTACATGTAGCAATCTACCATTAAGAAGTTCCTGTTTGATTTTTGATTTAGGACAATATTGGTAGCATGTTAAAAAATCTTCAAAACCTATAAAATAAACAGATTTTAGAATGTGCATTAACAAAATTTGACTGTTCATTATCAAATTGATATCCCCCTTTCAAAAAGTGAAATGAAAGACTTTCTTTTTCTGAAAATGTTTCAATAGAATACTGCATAATAGATTTTGTATGTCTGATAGTGTAAGGTACATGTTACAAGATAGATGAGATTTTTTTTAAATGACTAGATATTTGAACGTTCACAAAAGACAACAACAAAAGAAAAACAAACAAAAAAAAAACACTAAATATTTTGATGATTTTTACCAAAATCTCCCTTTCCACAATGTTAATTGATTTGTTTTTTATCATTCTAAAATTTGAATCTTTCTAAAGTAATATGAAGAAGAAATATGACAAAAATGATTTAAAAGAAGTGGTGATCATGCCAAATGGAAATCCATATGTGCTGGAAACAAATAACGATTTACCATCAAATGGCTAAAGTTCATATTTCAAATTGAGTGATAATCTATTTTCTATTATATAGATTGATTTTGATTTTTGTATTATGGTTATCCAGAAGAAAAACTGCAAAAAGAAATAGTAGGTTTTAATGTTTCCTAGAAAAAACTATGCTATTAGTGTTGAAATTAGGACTTAAAATAAGTGGGTGGGGTAATTTCACATGCAATCAATCATTTCAAGACAGATAAAAATATCTAACAGTCATGAAAACAGTATATTTTTGTTTTTAAAGACAACCTAAGTCATACTTTACATGAAAAGATGTAAATTAGGGATTTTAGATTTTATTTGATATTGTTTTTCTAGCATTATAGAAGGAAAAATAGGAATTAAGTTCAGTAAGAAGATATTACGGGGGTCAACTTTGGAATGTTTTTTTCTTAATTTCCGCAACTTAGATTTTTGTAGATTTTTAAGGGTTGAAACTAGGCATATCAATGTATCAAAAAATATTAATTTGGTTTCTGTTGCAATTAGTTTGATGTTTGGTCATTTTTTTTGGACTTATTGACTGGACTATACCCCAGCTGACGCCACCCAAACGCTGATGGACACACCCCTATAACGAGCGTGCTCAGCAATGTTGGCTGCATGAAATCTTTCCCCCGGCCTTCTCCAAACCCAAGCTCGCCTATCAGTGTAGTCCAGGCAAAACCTGGACTCATCCGTGAATAGCACGGGGCGCCAGCGTCTAATGCGCCAGCCAACGTGGTCCAATGCCCGTGTTAACCGACGCCGACAATGAACTCGGGACAGCGGAACACTAATACATGGTCTTGACCTCAGGTTATGCTCATGCAGCCGCGTTCGTATGGTTCGAGCCGAAACTCGCACTTCCGAGGTGTTTTAAAGGTAGGAACGTAGCTGCGTTGCCGTGGCAAACCTGTTCCTTCGGGCTTGAATTACCAAAAAACCGGTCTTCTGCGATGAAGGTAGCTCTACTCCTACCTCCACCATGTCTCCTTACAGGTGCACCATACTGTTGGTATCATGTCCAAGCTCTGGTTACAACAGTATGGTGTGCCCTCTGTACCATGCCAACATCACGGTGGGAAGCCCCTTGCTCCACCATACCTTCAGCACGCCACAATTGTTCGACAAATAAATGTCGTCTGACATTTGGATTCGCCATGAGTAACGACTTAAAAGATAATAAAGTACTGAAAAAACAGAAACTAAGCGTCTACACGAAACCTGTATGTTGAAAATGAGAAAGGACATGTAAGAACCGGGGCTCCTCATTTTTTACGAGTCACTTCTACTCTTTAACAATACAGAGACTTTTCAAATACTTCAAATCTTTGACAATACATCGACTTTTGTTTTTGACCATTCCCAAACTCTCTAATAAAACCCAAACTCTTTGACAATGTATCGCTTTCACTGACAAGTAAATTTGGGTTCAGTTTGACACCGAGGTCACATAAAATGTTAATGGGCTGGTATTCTGCGATATTAATGAACTGGCAAGGCGGGGCTTAGCCGTGACGTAATTTGGCGAGTTCCTTCAAAAGTAAGTATGCAATTATCCTTGACGCGTGAAAATAACTGTATCTTTAAACCGAAGGGATCCACGTGCTTAGAGGAGATAAACACATTTCATCGTTTGGTTACCAAAGCCTCGCAACTTCAGCTTAGACAAGCTGAAGTTATGAGGGTTTGGTTACCAGCCTACGATTTAAGGCCCCAACTTATTTATATCGACTCTCTGTAGAAGTAATTTGTCTTAAATAAAAGCTGACTTACCTTAACCTTAAGTGCAACGACCAATTACTTAAGCTCCGCCCTGCCAGGGCACTTATCATGGATAATAAAACTATCATTAAAGGTCACGTAGATATTTGTTTACGGATTTGAATTATCTTGTGTTGAATATTTAATGTTGTAATTCAAATATGGATGAATATGACATTAACATAAATTTCTGACAAATTTTACAATTTTCTTTCTCAGTCCATCTTGCGACTTCGTGACCCGCCAACGGGAGTCCTTATCTGGGGTAGGACTTCCAATATTCGGATCCAGGTTAATCCGTTTTAGACTGTGGGGTGCATTATCATAAACCCCAGTGGGAAGAGCACAAATGGTGGATTGAAAAGGCTGTAGTGATAGTGTTAATGTTGCCAGTTCCCCCAATCCCACCCCACCCCCTAGAAAACACTTGTACCAATTGATGGACACGCGTGTTATTTGTTAGACTCAAGGTCACACAGTCGGCTTAGTCATTCAACTCATTTTGAATATACTTAAATAACATTACAAGGTTATGTAAAACGGATTTACTCTTCAACAAAATATTGAAACAAACACGAGTTATTTTTCAAAACAGTTGCAGTTTAAGAGTTGTCTAGAAATGATACAAATCAGAAAATAATCCCTATTGATTCTTTAATGCTTTCCGATGTATGGTTCTTTCACATGGCTATTTTACCGCAAAACCAGTGGAATCGCCAAAAAGGCAAAAGCTTGCTTTAGTTCTTAGAAATTCTTTGGTGTCACGTTCACTCAATGAAATATGAAACAACCGACAACATCTACGTATAAATTACATGTGTTTTTTTATCGTTCAAGTAATAATTAAACGCTAATAATTGAAAATTAAACGATTTAAACAGCCAAAAGGAGGTAGCGTAGAGACCGACTGAGGCTGTTTAAATCGTTTAATTTTCAATTATTAGCGTTTAACTGACTTTAGTCTTTGTCCTACATTTTCGTCCAATAAGAAGGCTGGATTTTCAAATTTGTTGAAGGTTTATTTTCCATAAACTTTTCAGCCAAGGTTTATTTTGAGCATTATTTCATTTAAACGTCGAGGTTTATCTGTTATACCACGCATGCGTACTGATTAGAATCTACCCCCTCATAAATATGCGATGACCACGTGGTAAGTACAGGTGAAAATCGTAAAACACGTGCACATGTTGTATAACGAATATTCTTTGTAGATTTAGATCTGGCATGTCATGGATTACCTTGTCGAATCTCTTTTCGAACGACGACTTTTCTAATTGCTTGTACATTTATTCAAATCAAAGTGCTGTCAGCACTGTAAATCGGACATCATTGAGAGGCTGGGATAGTGCAATAGTTCGCCAATCAAAAGGGCTCAAATTGGACAATAAAAGTTGGTAAAATATTTGCCCAATTTGTGAGTTTTTTGTCTTAACACTCCATCTTTTCGAGGACATCGCCAGCTCATCCAACCTCGTGGGTCCGATTTTGAAAGTTTGCTGATTCGATAGCCCTCTGCTAGTCTAAATTATTTCTTAGCAGATTTTTTTTACGTTGATAAGCACACGCCAAGCTAAAAGCTTGTCTGTTAATATCATTCCTCTCTCTAGAGTTTAAAAGCCTGTTTAGCAACAAAACATTTTTCATTAAACTATTTACAATTTTGATTACCAACATGTTTGTTTTTCAAGCATTGGGTTTTACCAAATACTATAAATGCATTTTCCCTCAAGAAACATGTGAAATCGGCAACTATGCTATTTATATCTTTGGTTTCTGACCAATCGATTAAATCTAGCAGCACTCTATGATTATTCATGTGTTATTCTAAAAATAGATCGCCCTTACTGCTATCCTATATCAGTTTATCGTATGTTTTTGTCGGTTTATTTGTTTTTGAATAATTTTCCTTCATACTCAGATTTGAATTTATTGAAAATAGGATTGGAGCGTGATCAGAGTGCTCATTGAAATCAAATATTTCAAAATTACAAAATTATTTCTATTTGTTAACACATAGTCAACAGTACTCATTCCACCAGTAGACTTCCCACGCTCCCTGTCAGAGTGCAGACGACCATTGACCAATGACAAACGACTTAATTGACACATTTCGAGCAGACGATGTCCATTTGCATCTACCACGTGGTCTGAATTTACAAGTGGGTTTTGGCCGAGTGATAATCATAACAGAATTTGATTGGTTGTCAGCCCTACAACTGGTAAATGACCGTTCGAGAAAAAAATCAGAGCTGTAATATTGTAAGTGCTACAAATTTATTTTACAGTTAACCTATTGTACGTGTCAACTCCTTTACTCAACAGAAAATCTTGTTATAATTACTGAAAATACTAACTGGTAATTACTAAAAGCGAAAATTACATCAAATTTTGTATTAGCCTCTTCTCTATTTGTCGAAAAGTAAATAAGTAAAAACAAAGTTTGTAGATTGTGACTGAAAAGGCCGTTTCTTCGGTGTTTGAAAACACATAATTTGGTTTGAACACATTGTTCAGAAGATAAAGGTAGAAATGTAGTAGGTCAAACAGACTGGATTTCTGGAAAACGGTATAAATCTCCGATTTAAAAATGTAACGCTTACTAAATAGCACTATTTGAACAGTGCAATTTTAAATCCTATACTTCTTTCTTGGCGTTTATTTCAGTAAGCTTCTACTTTTAATTACTTTTGGTCCCTTTCTAAATTTGACCGAATCTCGTTTCATGATCGGCTATGGATAAGGCGTATTATAGTCCATCAAAATTAACAAGGACCAAGTAACTTAGTTGACGACACAAGAAAACGCCCACGAAGTGGGGTCATTGCATATGCATTCATATATCCTAGGTTTGGTTGACTGTATAACATCTTTTTTTCTCTCTCAACAGAATAGTATTATCTGTTTAGTTGATTATGTCCTTAGATTGCCCTTCATACACAATTTCGTAAACAATTACTGGCTCATTTAATCAATTAAAAGACTTTTTATTACATACCATAACATGATACCGTTAAGTATCTTGGCTTCCTTTTCGAAGTAACCCGAAAAACAGCGTGAACAAGTATTAGATTTTCATCTATATTGTCGGGTAAATAAAACCAAATTATACTTCATATCTATCGTTTGAAATGGCTCTTTATAAAGACTCAATATTTGCGTGCATATTTTAACAACTCCATATTTGGAAAGAGAGGGGCGTTTACATGTAATAAATGTATCCGGCTTATTCCGTTTAAATCGTGCAATATGCTGTCAATAATACAAAAGGCGGGAAAAAGACTAATGATGGAAATACCGCAATAATTGCTTTATACGGCGTCGTGACAAAGTCATTGAGAATGTGGCCTCATAGATGTACAAGTTTTAGTGAGTTATCAAAGGTCAATTTTTCTATATATAGGTTAAGAGAAAAACGACATACAGGTAAAGAATAAAAATGACCTTTGATCACTCACTTCAACTTGTATATCTATAAACATGTGTAGGATAAATACATTGTTTATCTCTGATGGCAATTCGTTATATCTATAAGAGAAAATACGATTTTTCATCGAAGGAAACAATTATCCTTGGTTTCTCTTAGTGCATATGAAATAGTTTTTTTTTTTTTTTTCACGGTTAAATTTGTTGACTAGGTCACCTTTCTCAGATTACGTCTGACGGATGACGTTCTCGGACAAAACAATTTTTATTATCATTTAAATGTGTCTTTTAATAGTATGTAAAAACTTCTGTTGTAGACATATATAGATTATATGGCAAACAGTTAGTAAAATCGCGACGCGAAGTTCACTCTTATTCCGATCAAAACAATTCAAAAGCACTCGATCGGTGCTCTAATCTTTTAATAGTATGTAAAAACTTCTGTTGTAGACATATATAGATTATATGGTAAACAGTAAGTAAAATCGCGAAATTCACTCTTATTCCGATCAAAACAATTCAAAAGCACTCGATCGGTGCTCTAATCAAAACATCCAAAACACTCAACCAATCATTCAAAACGAACCGAATTATTTCAAAACTATCAACGGCTTAATTCAAATGCATAAATTCATTATACGAGTGTATTTTCTGGTATAGATTTAAAGCATCTGATTGGTCCATGAAGATGCACAAATCTATACTTAACTCCGAATGAAACGTCCACAAAATGTTAATTGAAATGATTAGAAATCTTTACACGGATTTGAATCTTATTTGCTACGTTGGTAGAACAACCATATAGCTGCATGTATGGAATGAAATAATGATGCTACCCGAGACCGTTGTTAAACAGATACGCATCGCTTGACAACACCATCAAAAAAAGTTCACACAAATGAAAATGGTTATTCAATAATGGTTAATTGTACCCATTTCGCAAATGAGCTCTACCGCAATACCCACACAATAAATCGATTTTAAAAAGCTGTTCATTTCGTCGGAAAGATCTTTTACTAACCCAGTCACAATGCATGGTTGGAGAGTGGGTGGGGTAAGCATTCATCATGTGATAATGGTGAAAACCCATCCGAAAAAGGATAAAACTTGGAAATTAATGCTTAAAGACAATTGAAAAGTTACAGTAGAATCGGTAATTGTCAAACGGGCTTTCAACATGTCGGCCCGATTTGTTTTTCGTAAGTATGGTAATGTCGGTATCCTGTCTGCGCAGTAACAAGCAAAGACGAAAACAGATGGTTAGTCTCCTCAGTCTTGAGGTTCGATCAGAGAACTGTTCTAAGCAACTTGAACTTAAAATCATCCTTCAAGTTTCAGGAATAGTTTAAATATTGAATTGATGGCACAACGCCTACTTTAGATGCCTTGCCTCCGTTGACCTAATTTTGGCTGATTACATTCTTACGTAACACTTGACGTCATCAAAAATTTAAAGATTTGGAAACGGTTTATTTCTAGGTGATAAAGTGTCTTTAAATGCACATTAAAGATTTTCAACAAACCTTTGTGTCTTCGAACCCACAAGCTTAGGAGGAACGTTTACCAAAAGGAGTTGCGGAAAAGGAACGTGGAACTTAACAGTTAAAAGATCGGTCTAGAAAAGAAAGTTGGTTGTGACAAGTATTAGCATAAAAAAAATGCACAAAGGTCATAAGTTATTGAGAGAAACATATATTTGTGGACGTTACTTTTGGAGTTAAGTATATTGAAATAACACCAGACAGGTTTCATTAGATATGATTATAGAATATCACATACAGATAATAGATGTTATATTACCGCTCCTTAATATCGTTAGAAACCCGCTCACCTAACTCATATAAAAGTTATTACAAAATCGCTCATTTTTCTCAATTTCACGATGTTCATAACTGTATTAGTAAATCGAGACGCGTGAAATCCTCATTTATGAGATATTCATCTTTAACCTTGAACAACGAGCCAAATATTTGCCTATTTAGGGGTTTGTGATCAAATACCGCATCAAAACGCAAAATATCTTATTTCAACATCTAGTTATTTTCTTGTACTCTTGATACAATGAATAAAATACATTTCATGGCCTATCGAGTGTCGTCGTTGGCAAATATAGAGCAGCCCGGTTAACAATTTAGCTAGCGGGGCCCATATGCTGTTACTCAAATTTCTGGCGATGTCCTTTAGCTTTAGTCTTTAAAATGTTTTTATGTTTATAAATCGCAAAGTCATTCCGATGCAGAAGACACACCATGAAGGCATCGCATGTAAACAACACGGACAAAACAATGTGCGATGTTTTGCTCGCACCATCCTGCGGTCCCTGATTGATCGGGACGGAACACGGACGACGATCAACAACACCAATTAGGAACTTTCGGCGATTCTTCAGAATAGACATCGAGTAAAATGTGAGGGCAGCCATGAAAGCGCGTCGTTTCGATATAGATTACATGATATTTTTAGGGACACCGCTACCTTTATACTTGGTCAAAGATGCCATAAAATTAAGTATTTATATATATAATGGTCAACTTTTGGCAAGTATTATGAGTGTGATTTTTAGGCGTAGCAATAACTGCTTTCTTCAAGCTCTGGTTGCAATGATTTTGAATTACACTATCAGGACATGACTCTGGCTCTTGATATGTATGCTGATATTTTATATCGGTTCATAGATTATATACCCATCTGATATATACCTTTTGATAAGTTCTGTCCTGTATGGTTATTATATGTATGTTCTTGGTGGCAATCCTATAACTGGATTTTTTAAACCAATAAAGGATTTTGATTTGATTTGATTTGGAGTTACAAAGCATCGGCGTTCCCGCTAAAGATGAAGCTGAGTAAAATAAAATCTACAAAAGATAAGAATTAGACATATTATGATTTGATAACAAAAACACTGTGTTTTACTGCGTTTTGCGATCCAATTATAGTAGGTCTAGATTATCTCCAAATACGATTAGAAATCATTAAAATTACCTTTTTTCTCTCGTAATGCCCAAAGAAGAAGCAGTTTAACTAAAAGATGACCCAAAACTACAGTAAACAACGTCGTAAAATTGACATACAAGTCAATGAAAACTATTCCAAAATCGCTCGCTCAGTGTTCCATTCATTCTTCCAAACACCCACTCAAACCATTCAAAAACGCTCCTAACTTAGTGAAAAAGAAGAATCGACAACACAATTCAAAATAATTGAAGCTAGGGAAAAAAACGCAGTTTAACAGACAAAATTGAAATTCTAAGCGTCCGATAGGTTCTTGAAGAAAAAGGAAGCTATCTATATAACTTGAATGTATATTTTGGTGAGGGAAGGTAATAAATATAGTTAATTTTGTTCATCCTGAACAAAATTAGCGATATTGGATTACCTCCCTTTAAATTCACTCAAAATTCGTTCCTCACACTCATTCAATCTCATTCCAAAATCATTCACCTTGTCAATTTCACGATGTTGTTAACTGTACTTCATTAACGTCCGAGGTACTTTCCAGGTTACAGAAAAACCCAAGTGATTTTCACAAGGCATCAGCACAGCACGATGATGGCGTGACAAGCGCCCTGACATGCATACATTTCAGCCTGGTTTCTTTTAGGCATTGGTGAAAATAAGAAATGAGCCTGTGCGTGACATTTCCAACAATTTGAAATGTTCCTGAGGTGCAAACATCGAGCACTCATTGACAGCCACATACTGTAACATAAAGTTGCCTGGTGGCCTACAGATACTTTCATAGCTTATCTGTGTACTAAACACATAGTGAATACTCTGGTCGGACTGTGCGGATGCACAGGCTGGTCAGAGTCTTTGCTTTGTGCATATTTGAAATTATTGGAAATCTCACGCACAGGCTCAAATTACAGTCCAAATAAACAAGCTCCTAAGGGACAGTCTATAAAGCTTGCTAAACATAAAATTGCCTGGTGGCCTACAGATACTTTCATAGCTTATCTGTGCACTAAACAAACACATAGTGAATACTCTGGTCGGACTATGCGGATGCACAGGCTGGTCAGAGTCTTTGCTTTGTGCATATTTGAAAATGTTGGAAATCTCACGCACAGGCTCAAATTACAGTCTACATAAACAAGTTCCTAAGGCACAGTCTATAAAGCTTGCTAAGCGTATGGCTGTTTGCGTCCATAAAGGTGACCATTGAGAATGATTTTACTCTATTAGATTCGACCTCAGAGACTACAAGACAACTTTGTTTGATCAATTTATTCCCACCACAAAGTTGCTTTTTTTATACTTTTTTATGTTTATTTATTTTAAGTTTTTAAGTTTATGTCGCATTTAACAAATACTAAGTTATATCCCGACAGTACTACCATTATCTTTTCCGATTCTCCAGCTGTTAACCGACAAAAGTTAACGATTTTTAACCTATAAGTGCCGCCGTCGGGGATCGAACTCGGGACCTAATGATTGACCGTCCACCGTTTTACCAATTGCGCTATGACGGCGGCACCCGCAAAGTTAACTCTGTTAAAAATTGTGATGTAAACATTTTAGCTCTATCATTTGAGTCGTATGTATTATCCATTATTAATGCCCTGGCAGGGCGGAGCCTAAGTAACGGGTCGTTGCACTTAAGGTTAAGGGAAATCAGCTTTTATCTAAAATAACCTACTTCTAAAGAGAGTCGACGTAAATAACTCGAGACCTTAAATTCCAGATTGGTTACCAAATCCTCGTAACTTCAGCTTAATCAAGCTGAAGTTACGAGGCTTTGGTAACGATGAAATGTGTTCACTCTCTCTAAGCACGTGAATACTTTAGGTTGTAGGATACAGTTATTTGCACGAGTTAACGATGATTACCGACTAAAATTTGAAAGAACCCAAACTACTAAAAAGTAAACTCGCCAAATTACGTCACGGTTAAGCCCCGCCCTGCCAGTTCATTTATTACGCAGAATATAATTTCTAAATAATCAAGATGATAAAGGAGATTTAACTTATACAAACAAATCCTTAAAACTCCATAAAACCGAATCTGTTTGCCCATATAAGTAGCAAACACCTCGCTCCATTGCCTCCATTCAACTTCATGATAATTTAACCAGGTTTTATCAACAAATCTCTCATCTTTTACATTTGGTGGATTTTCGTTCCTGTCACTGCGTAAATTAATTTTTTGTTGAACTTGAAATCGACCTAGGACTTTAATTCAAATGACAATTCTTATTTGTTGTGATTTACAATAAGGACATACAAAATGGATGATATTAGTATAAACACGGGGAAAAAGAACGAATTTGGGACCCTGGATTATGTCCTGTTTTCTTTAATGTTTGTATTTTCCGCGGTGATCGGTTTCTATCACGCGTATAAGGACAGAAACAAGAAAAATGAAGCGGAATTCCACCTTGGAGGACGGAAAATGCATCCAATTCCTGTCAGTTTATCGCTGGCAGCGACGTTCCTGTCCGCCCTGACGTTACTGGGAACGCCGGCTGAGATCTACACCAACGGTACTATGTTCTACTGGATACTTGTCGCCATGTTGATAGCCACTGTCAGCGCTGCTCACATCTTTATACCAATCTTCTATCGACTCAACAAGACAAGCTGCTTTGAGTATATTGAGCTTCGTTTCGGAACCGTTGCTAGGATTATAGCGAGTTTCCTATTTCTTCTCCAAACCCTGGTATATATGGGGTTTGTCCTGTATGCACCATCCCTGGCGTTTGAAGCTGTGACCGGCGTGTCTTTGTGGGGAACCATGGTGGGTGTGGCCGCAGTATGCACGCTGTACACCACACTGGGTGGCATGAAGACCGTACTATGGACTGACAGTCTACAACTTACGATCATGTTTGCAGGACTTATCGCCGTTCTCGTACAAGGCTCAAAGGCGACTGATGGTTTTGCGAACGCGTGGAGAATCGCTGACGCCAACCATAGAATCAAGTTTGATGACTGGTCCTTCGATCCTAAGACAAGACACAGTATTTGGACTGTAGCTATCGGAGGGTCTTTTTTCTGGACATACTTATATGGTGTAAATCAAGCTCAAGTACAAAGAGCAAGTTCACTCAAGTCGTTAAAACGAGCCCAGATCGCGATCTGGTTAAACTTTCCCAGTCTGATCGTGATCATGACATTGACCTGTATGATAGGTATCGTAATGTACGCGCTCTACAGTGGCTGTCATCCTATAAAATACGGACTTGTAGACAGAAATGATCAGCTCCTACCACTGTTTGTGCTCGACGTACTGGGTAACATTCCAGGTCTGCCCGGTGTGTTCGTGGCGTGTATTTTTAGTGGAAGTCTCAGCACAATTTCGTCAGGACTCAATGCAATGTCTGCCGTTTTACTAGAAGACTTTATAAAACCGTCACCACTTGGACGTAAAATATCCGGAAAGAAAGCGATAGTGTTGTCAAAGGTGTTAGTTTTACTTATTGGTGGTTTAGAGTTTGGAATTGCCGTCGCCATTTCGAAGTTTAGCGGATTGATCCTTCAATTTTCGTACAGTATGTATTCTGTTCTAGCCGGCCCACTGATGGGCGTGTTTGTCTCTGGTATGTTTATTCCATGGTCCAATCAGATCGGCTCTATCGCCGGAATGATCCTATCACTAGCGTTTATGTGCTGGCTGGCAATTGGTTCATTGATCGAGAAACCATCAAGTTTAAACCCGCCTCTGCGTACATATATAACCGACTGCAACTTCAATGCTACAGGATTCGAAACAACGACAACAACAACATCGTTTCCAATGACAACAGTTCCAGGTGTTACCATGACAACGACAGAAGAGCCTGGTATTTACAATTTCTACAGAATCTCGTATATGTGGTATACTGGGCTTGGTATGATCGTGAACGTTTTCATTACGTTGTTGGTCAGTCTTGTTACGGGATATACTAAACCTTCTACACTCGACGCAAATCTGATGTGTCCGATATTCGACATCATGTTTCCTTGTCTACCGGAATCTATCAGGAAGCCATTGAGATTCGGCGTCAACTATGACAAACGATCAAAGTACGCCGATTCCGAAACAAAGGAGGATTTGAGTAAAGAGAATGGACTAGCGAATACAGGTTATGAAACAGACGAGAAAAGCCCGGTAACCGGTTGGGGTCCGCAGACGAAATTGTGAAATATACAATAAAATTGTAATTAGCATAATCAGAAATTGAGAATTTATATCCCCGAAAAATGTGATTATTGAATAGGAAAGATGACAAAAAAGTAAATTTGCCAATTCCTAGGTGAAGCTCACCTAAGGGAATTTTAGGTCATTTGACTCAAGAGGATAATGAAAACGTCGTTACTAAAGGATGATTATAACATCGTAACTTCAGCTTTACGATGTTATGATCATTCATCTAACCTTCAGCGTTGATAGGTGGTGAAACGTAACGATAAATAACGCCCCTGAATACCCTGTCCGTAATTCAAAGTGATTCCAACGAATTTTTGAATATTTGAATTGCAGTTTTATAAAATCCTTAATATGACAAAGAGTTTCTCGCTCAGAATTTTCCTCATTTCGTCGATGCGCGACCATAAACCTCGAAACTATAGCCTGAATAAGATTGTAGTTTCTTGATTTTTGGTTACCCATTAACTATTTATGTTCCTCTACAGTCAGTCATTTGTCATTATAAGTCTTACAATATATCAAAATTTCTCTGATGAAAAATAAAAAAAAGAAAAGAATTAGAAATTTTGTTCTGAATCGAGTGAACTTGTGCGTAAAACTGGGCAGAGCTTTATTGAAACCTTTTATCGGGAACCTTCGGCGATACAACGGAATAGACCTCGGGTTTAATAAGGGCGCAACCATAAATTCCGTTGTTTTGCACGTGGGTTTATATGACGTCACAAACATATTAAGATGACGTTGCGAAAAACAAAGCCAGCGGAAGGGGTTTGGCATAGTATGATTTTATGACAAAACGCGGTGTTTCGCTGTGTTTTGTTATCAAACTCCAAAATGCCCAAAAGATGATCATAGTCGATCGGAAACATTTAAGAAATTTGATTTTCTTCAAACGTATGGCCAGAGTAGGGCCTTCCACCAGAAACCGAATTAAATTACCAATGGCCCAAATTACTGCACTTACGTTCGAGGTATTCGGAACATCGCTCAGACTTTTCCGTAAGTACCTAAGACGTATGTGCAATCGAAAACCTTTGCGATGTTCCGAATGCTTAATTGGCTTTATGCATTACCGAAAACTTAGTGTGATATTCAGGATATAGTTCCCTCCGTGCATATATGACAGGGAAAATGAAAGAAGAATCGTTTACAAATACGTGCCTCAGCCGGGAATCGTACCCATGACATCTCGCGACCGCATTGGCATACTCAGACGATCCAGTGAAGCAAGCAAAACATTGTGTGATATCCGCGCGTCGGCCATGTGTAGTATTTCGGCTTTTCTTCGGGCTACGGTACCCGAACGGCCTTGGGATATCTTTAATTTGCAGTACGTTATAATTAGGGAAATCGTAATATCTACGGCACGTAAACCGTATATTGCAGTGTTAGCACCGCATGATTTGGGGGCTATCAAGAATCTATGTAGACTATATGCGGGACCAATGGCAAGTACAGTTCACCACAACATCGTGAAATTGACCAGTTGAATGATTTTTGTATGAGTTTCAAATGAAATTGCATGAGTTGTGGAGCGAATTTTGATTGAAATTAATGGGAGGTAATCCAATACAATGATGAACAAATTCAATTGTATTGGATTTTCTCCCTTTGATTAAATATACATATAAGTTGTTCCATAAATAGCTTCCTATTTCTCCAAGAACCAATCAGACGCTTACAATTTCAGAAATGTCAGTTAAATAGGGATTTTCCATCTATATTCTGAATGAAGTTGTTGATTCCATCTTTCTATGAGTTTGGAGCGTTTTCAAATGGTTTGAGGGAATGTTTGGAATGAATGGAGCGCCGTGCGAGTGGTTAGGAATGGTTTCGATCGAGATGAATGTCAATTTCACGATGTTGTTAACTGTATCGACAAATAGCCTCCAAACTAACTTGTACATCTAGACTCGTACATTTTTGAAGGGTTTTGAATGCCAGAGGACAATTATTTAGACAACTTTCCACTTGTTGATTAAACATGACATATGAAGCAGTAAGCTAGATAATTTTCGGTAAAGTGACGCTTTCCTAACCATGAAATTATGGTTGCGTACCAATGTTATAGAGATGCAATGGTTGTATTGGTGTGAGAAATACCAGAAACCCATTGTTAGTTGCTGCATCCGCCGCGATGTGACTGAGAGCTTGTTAAAAGCGGCGTAAACCAAAGTCGAACAATCAAACAAGCGTTCATTAGATTTGTTTGAACAACCCACGCCATGAAAATAGACAATCAACTCCTCATAGAAATAATGTCCAACTCGTTTACTCTAAGTTATAAAGATAGGCTTCCCAATAAATCCAATCAAACTAATTCATCAATATCATGTTTTTGTTGCTGCTGTTTCTTGGTTTAACCATACAGCCATGTGCACTTCTTTTATCATTTTCTGCCATTTTCAGTAGGGATTTAGCTATTTGCATGTGTTAAAGTAAATCATATTATCCATGATTTATTGTCCTGGCAAAGCGGAGCCTAAGTAACGGGTCGTTGCACTTGGAGTAAAGGTAAATCAGCTTTTATTTACAATAATTTACTTCTATCGAAAGTCGACGCAAATAATTGGAGACCTATAATCGTTGCTTGGTTACAAAACCCTCGTAACTCTAGCTTGCCGAAGCTGAAGTCAAAAGACTTTGGTAGCCAAACGATGAAATGTGTTCACGTTATTTGAGCTCGTAAATCCTTTTAGTTTGAGGGTACAGTTATTTGCAAGTGTAAATGGTAACTGCGGACTAACTATTGAAAGAACCCAAATTAATGAATATTAATCTCGCCAAATGACGTTACAGCTAAGCCACGCCCTACCAGTTGAATAATAACGCAGAATAATAATCAAATTAGTTCAGCGGTGTAAAACCGTTGATTTTTTAGGCTATGATAATCAATGAAGTGTCATCTTCAGCCATGTGAAAATAAATATCAAATATAACATCATCAATTTAAAGATAGTTAACATATTTTATTAAGCTTTTTTCTATTCACTTGGATAGCGATTTACTCGCATTAAAAAGGAACTTGGTGCAAGATTTAGCATTGTGAATGTCTTAATGGATAAATTAGTCATTAATACTGATCTGACTGTTTTGCTTAATTCAATTTCGTTGAGTTAGATTTTCACAATATTCAAAGTAATTCAAGATGGTGGAAGGATTCAGTTTTCAGACAGGACAGAAGCGCCCTCTAGATACGATTGACTATGTGCTTTTTTCTATGTTATTCGTTGCCTCCGCAGCCATCGGATTTTACCATGCATATCGGGGACGCCATAAAACCACGGAGTTTGAGTTTAATTTTGCAGGCAGGACGTTACATCCGTTACCAGTAGGCATGTCGATATCTGCAACATTCTTCTCGGCTGTTACCATTCTCGGAGTCCCGGCTGAGGTCTATACCAATAACTTAATGTTTCTTTGGACTCTCGTAGCTTTCTTTATAGCAACTATTTTTGTGGCCCATGTGTTTGCGCCATTCTTTCATGGATTAAATATATCGAGTTGTTACGAATATTTAGAAAGACGATACAATCGAGGGATACGTCTACTTGCATCTTGCCTGTTTCTCATGCAATACCTCATATTTCTGGGTATAGTTCTATATTTACCGTGTTTAGCTCTACAGGGTGTGACTGGTGTATCTCTATGGTACACTATGGTTGTCGTCTGTGTCGTCTGTACGTTGTATACAATGCTAGGAGGAATGCGGAGTGTTGTATGGTTAGACACTCTACAATTTTGTGTCATCGTCGCTGGATTGGTCACTGCGTTTGTGTGTGGTTCTAACGCGACTGGTGGTTTAGGAAAGGCGTGGAAAATCGCCGCAAGTCGAGGACGAGTAAAGCTGAACGAGACTTCATTTGATCCTCGGACTCGTCATACAGTGTGGAATTTGACATTTGGAATGGGCGTGTTTTATATATATGTTATCGGGATGGTCCAGACCCAGGTTCAGAGAATGTGTACGGTGAGCACTGCCCGTAAAGCGACATTAGCTGTGTGGATTAGTTTTCCGTTATTTGTCATTGTACAGTCACTTGTATGTATAGTCGGGGTCGTGATGTTCGCCTTCTACAGTGATTGTGATCCTGTACGTTATGGACTGGTTACCAAGAATGACCAACTTATACCGTTCTTTGTTCTGGACGCTACAGCCAAGGTTCCTGGAATGCCTGGTTTGTTCTTGGCGTGTGTGTTTAGCGGAAGCCTCAGTACGATATCGTCATGTTTGAACACGCTAGCTACAGTAGTTGTTGAAGATTTTGTGAAGCCATTTTGCTGCCATGAATTCACATCTCTCCATGGGTTAGCGGTAACACGCCTTTTTGTATTTATCGTTGGTTGTTTACAGTTTATTTTGGCTGTGTCAATTTCCCAAATGAGTTCGTTGATAATACAACTAACAGCTTCTCTACAAGGAATGCTCGTAGGCCCTCTTATGGGCGTGTTTCTATCAGGAATGTTCCTTCCTTGGACCAACTCTAAAGGAGCCATATCAGGCTTGCTTGTGTCCTTAGCGTTCATGGTATGGCTCGTTATAGGAACTTTAATAGAGAAGCCACAAGGGACACGACCTCTCCAAACAAGCACATCAGGCTGTAACTGGAATGTAAGCTCTAACTTCCTCGTTGACACACGAACATTTTCATCAATAAATACAACGTTTACTACGCCATCGATTCCCGTGAACACGGACGAGCCCGTTATTCATAATTTTTACAAGATTTCATATGTATGGTACAGTAGTCTAGGAACTATAGTAAATATACTAGTCAATGTAGTCGTTAGTTTATTGACGGGATTTACAAAACCTTCGTCTCTGGACAGCCGCCTGGTCTGTCCGCTGTTTGATAGATTGTTTCCATGGTTACCAGAGAAGATCAGAAGACCGTTGAGGTTCGGAGTTGTTTATGACGAGAAATGTGTAACTGAGGACACCGAACTTGAGACTTCTAAACAACAAACAACAAGTCTTCTTGATTCTAGAGAATGATAATTTATTCTTAGTTGTGTCCATACACGGGGACTCAGCATAGTTATAAAATGATTTGTCATGAAATAATACCAAAAAAGGTTATATAAATATAGTCTATATTCCCGCCAAAAACCAAACTTTGAATGCACTGAAATCAAATAAGTGACGTCATTTTGGTTTTCTTGGAAAGACCTATATCCAATGATAGAAAAATCTTCATCTTTTAGCTTGATATTATTATATTACAAGCGACGAATTCGTTTTCTTTTTTCAATTTATGGAGATATGAAACTAACAAAAGTGCAACAGTCACAAAAGACAATGCAACGCAATTGCGCTTCAGAATATCACCAAACAACAATATTCGCAATGTTAGGTTTAGTCAGAAACACCGTGAAATTGACAAGTTGAATTAATTTGGAACGATATTGGAATGAAACTGAATGAGTGTATTGGGCGACTTTCGAGTGATTTTCAAAGAAGGTAAAACATATCGATAATTTCGTCCAAATCTACGTTTCATTTTTGTTAGTTTTTGTGTGTGTGTCATCGCGGGCAATTCAAATGCTTAAAAATCAACACCAGTCAACAAAATCATACATTTACTTGACCGATTTGATTGAAATAATGGTCTTTTTTTAACAATTTGAAGCGTTTTTAACGATTTCGGAGCATTTTTGAGTGATTGGAATGAGTGTTTGAAATGAAAGATTTGAGCGCTGAGCGAGTGTTTTTGAGAGGTTATGATCGAGATGAGTGTTAATTTCACGATATTATTAACTGTACTACATAAAATCAGTGGAAGTTTCTTCCTAATCCGCCCATAATTGTAGGAATTGCGTTCACAAGGTTCGGAAGAACGACAGAGATGATACCAATATACGCCCACCTTCAGTAGTGTTTAAAAACGGTATTTATTTACAGACCTCAATGATTAAGATAATCACTTCATCTTTCAAACGATTAAACGTTCATCTAATTCATATGGCTATATTATTATATACCTTATTAAGCGGACTTTACCCCTCCGCTTTGCCCGAATTTCTGAATTGGTTTTAAACTAAGTTCGATTGACCCTGACATTTGGCCTTGGTGCACAAAGATAAAGGACTCTTCCTTGGATATAAAGTTTCGCGAGTCTATGACACATCGTACTTGAGTTAGAGTCCGGAAACGAAAAAGGTCTGCGGACGGACAGAATGAGGGCCAGACAAACAGGCATGGTGAAGCAAATACATATGTATATTCCCTCTACTTCGAAGTTGGGGATATAATAAAGTTCATCCTTACGACCTGACAATCGTTTGTGCCAAGTTTAATGACGATTGGACCAAAAATGAGGTCGCGCTCATGTAACGATTGATCATTTCTCACTGAAAAACCTTTTTTCCATGATATAATTTGACCTAAGAAAATATTTCAATTGAATTCGATACATTGAAGTCAGAAAACAATAGCTTCGCAGAGCGGCGCATATACGCCCGTTGGGGCTTGTCAGTAACCATGGCTTGTCAGTTTCGTGAGCTTGAATGATAGCTAGAAAAATTGCAGACAGACAGACGACTGGGACAATAACATAGTATGACCCTTTGAGTGTAAATTGAAAATGACTTTATGCACAACTATACGCCAAAGAGTCATTATGCAAGTTTCAGTTCATTCCAATTCAAAGTGTGACAAGGTGCTCACAAAAGAAATGTAGTGAATTTCAAACAATTCAAGGGCAGATAATACAAGAAAGACTCAAGTTTTTTGAATTTCTGCAGTCTTAAGTTCAACCAAATACCAGGGTTACATTGTGACAAGATTCATTTCAATCCAATCAAATTTGTAGGAGTTGTGCACACACACAAAAAATCTGTAATTTTAAACTATTTTATGAAGTAAAGGGCAGATAAATCAGGAACTATTTAACATGTGAAAAATATTTAGTCCTAAGCACAAATAGACAACCTACAGAGTCATTGTGCCAAGTTTCCTTTCATTCCCATCCAAAATGTAGGAGAAACTATTTTGTGAAGTTAAGGGCAGATAAATCAGGAACTACTAAACATGTGAAAAATATTTAGTCCTAAGCACAAACAGACAACCTACAGAGTCATTGTGGCAAGTTTCCTTTCATTCCCATCCAAAATGTAGGAGAAAGTGAGCTGACATTTTTTTCATTCAACTCAAGGGCAGATAATTCAAGATTTCTCGAGAATGACAGGAGCATTTTGAATTGAAAAGTCTTTTGCACAACTAGACGTCATAAAGAGTAATTGTGTCTAGTTTCAGCTCATTTCAATTGATAGTTAAGGAAATGCACACAAAAAAACAGTGATTTTCGTTTGACTCAAGGGCAGATAATTCAAGATTTCTCTGGAATGACTGGAGCCATTTGAATTTCTAAGGTCTTATGCACAACTAGGCATCATAGAGAGTAATTGTGTCTAGTTTCCTTTCAGTACAATTGGCTTTTTGGAGGAGTTCTGCGCACAAAATATAGTGATCAAAATATAGTGATTTACGTTAAATTCAAGGGCAGATAATTCAAGATTTCTCAGGAATGACTAAAGCGATTTGAATTTCAAAGGTCTTATGCACAACTAGACATCATAGGGAATAATTGTATTTAGTTTCAGCTCATTCCCATTGATAGTTTAGGAGGAGTTGTGCACACAAAAAACAGTGATTTTCATTAAAATCAAGGGCAGATAATAAAGATTTCTCAAAGGTCTTATGCACAACTAGACATGAGAGAGAGTAATTGTGCCAAGTTTCAGCTCATTCACATAGATAGTTTAGGAGTTGCGCACACAAAAAATGCTAACAGACAGACAGAAGGACGGACAGACGACCGGGGCCATAACATTATACGACCCTTCGGGCGTATAAAAATCTATATCCCACACGTGTAATTAAATCATCTACATAATAGTAATGCTTTTAAGAAAATGTGACACGTCACGGGAAAGGGACAATCTTGGAACTCCGTAAAATAGATACTTGGAAAAGGTTTTGGTGCAGCATAGGTCAACTAGAAGGCGGATTAAAGAAATAATCATATAGGAAGGTACACCAATCATTCTAAATTTATTAAAAATATTACTTACGAAAAGTTTCAACTCTGGTCAGTCTTCACAGATCGCGCAGTCTGACCAGAGTTGACACTTTATGCAGTTCCCAGTTGGTCCCTTTTACGCTGACATGTCTTGCCTTCAAATACACCATTGACCTTAAACCTTCAAATTGCAAATCAACCAGGAATTACTCTTTACACAATTATTCTACAACTTATAAATAAAATGTTTTACGAAGGACAATTGATATTGAGCTTGCATTAGCACCATATCAACATATAACGTTTACCTATGAACTTATTCCTTGAAATAACTAGATAATGTTATCAATATAGCACATCTATTAATTTTAGAGAACAGTTGGAGTTAGTTTTTTGAAAACAATTTACAAATAGTAGAGTTGAGCATACTCAACATACTCAATCTTAATATTTAAACTTAAGCTGAGACCTTTACCTTGGTGCTATTCTATATTTTGTTTCAAAGGATACATTTACCCATGATGGAGAATTATTGTGCACAGTAATTTAGAAACCCTTCTGTGAAAGGTTTTGATATTTTCTGTTCATCAATATAAACATGGGCAAGAAATAACAAATAAATGCAAGAAAATCATAAATAAATGATTTATTTGTCCCTTATTTACAATACACTAATGTCCCCCCTCTGTACATTAATTATAACATATACAAGTTATTGTTCATACAGTATATAACCCCAGCCACTACACAGTACCATTTAAGAGAATTTACGTGTCAATCAAATTATCAATAAGCCAATTAATTCATTCATTTAACTTAAGAGTATAGTAATATATTAGCACTGCATTCAGAATGCATAAATGTTTGCTATTGTTTGAATATGATACCCCTCTTTGCATGTGAGAGCACATGCAAAGCGGAATATCATTTCTCAAACATTTTGCAAATGTTTTCATCTGAAATGCAATGCTGGCATTTATATAAAACTTGAGAGTGGATAGGGCATTTGAATGTTATTCCTACAATTTATTCAAGTTAAATGATTGTACTGTGTTGTGGGAGTGATCATTTTTGGAATTCTTCATTGATTACATTGTATAATGCAAATTAGCAGTAATCTTACATTCAGAGCACACTTAATTGCATTTTTGTATGTCTTAAAACAGTTTTTTTTTTTATTGAGAAAAAGTCCTGAATATTAGAGATAAAGTGTTAATTCTTTTAAAATGGTCTATGAACTGGACATCTCTTACTGTAGGTCAACCCATTCTTATCTTTCAGTTTTTATTACCAATGCTACTATAGTTCAAGGCCTGAGGTTATAAAATTTTTCTCATTCTCAACTCAATTTTTTCCAAATTTCAACAAGATTAAAGCCATAATTCTGTTGTAATACTAACAAATATACAAACATTAAAGGTAATAAAGGTATATCAATTAATCTTGGTTCTTTCATAGGCCCACACATTCGGCGCCAGTACTGGTAAATTTTCCAGGAAGCAGAATCGAGAGGATTTAATCTAAGTTGTAAGAACTTGTTTCCCAATCGATGTAAAATAAATAGGTTTAAACCAAACCAAAAGTATTATCAATAAGTTGTAATAAATAACAACTTATTGATAATATCTTCTATGTTCATACATTTATGTGAATACTGAATTTTAGAAAATTCTCAGTTGAGCACAAAAAAAACTTTTATAACTCAAGGCCAATAAGGGATACACGTGTGGCTGAAAACTAAAGAGATCAAATTTGGCATGATATGAAATATGAAGCATTTATAAGTCTATCTATTTTTTCTTGTTTTCTTGTTGAATTTGCAAAAATGTCAAGTAAATATATCAAGCTTTAGAAAATATTGCTAAGTCTTTAAAAAGAAGCCTTCTATTTTGAGTAAATAATTCCTGCCTTAGTGATATATTTTTAGGTCAACATCCATACATTTGAATTATTACATACATGCATCGTGTTATGATCACAGTATCTCATAATATTACATACATGCATCATATGTAATTTATTTAGGCTTCACCTTAAACTCTACAAACAAGTATTTTTTCATCCATTGACAAGTATGTAAATACTAATGCTAATTCCTATTTGGATTTTTCTTCTTTTGGTAGATTCTGATTGGCTTTTTGTTTTATATTGTTCAAGATAAATCCCTGAAAACATTAGGTAACATATGCAGATATTATCATGAAAATAAGATAATGCCAATGTTTTGCCTTTTCAGAATCTAATCTCTACTGTTTTTTTTTCTATTTAAAATCAAAGGATCAGAACAAAACTATTGTAAGTTCCCATTTAAACACAGGCACTTGCAATAGTCTTGTGCTGACCCCTTGAAGTGTAAGATTTAATTTAATGTCCATAGATCTCTGCGTTATTAGTACTTATTTGAATCTTCATTCAGTGATTTTGTTTAAGGATAAAAAACACATGTCACCAATCACGCACAAAGGGACCAACTGGGACTTTCAAAAAATAATTATTTGAAAAAGAGATTGGTTCTAGATCAGGCCAACCAGAAGTCGTAAAGTTGCACAAAGTTTCAACTCCAGTCAATCTGCACAATCCAAGCAGTCTGACAAGGGTGGACACTTTACGCACTACCCAGATGGTCCCTTTTTGCTGGAGGCATCACATATACAAGAGATTCTAGTTACCATAGCAATTCAAGCACAAGTATACTGAAGGCAAAAAGATGTATCAATAATGATACATAATAATACTTTGTTTACACAAACCTTAAAAGCAGAAATATAGTCCCACAATCTGGATACAAAAACATTTGAGCCTGTTTGTGACATTTACAACAATATAAAAATGTACCCCACTTTGCATGGATCTACGTGTGCAGAACAGGAAATCATTTCTCATAGGTTTAACAAATGTTTTCATTTAAACAAAGGGTTAATTTTACATGCATCAATTTTTGTATGGCAAAACAAAAAAAGAACCTTTAGTTTAAGGTAAGTAAACTACAAACAATGCCATTTATCAATTGTGTTAGAAGAAACCATTGAGGAAGAAAACTATTTCAATTTCTCTTCCTTTTTCTGCCTGTGACATTCAACTCTAGTTTTAAGTTAGTGGACCAAAAATAATTATGCAATGTTTCTGAAGTCATGAACTTAGTAGTATTAACCTAGTTTCTTAGTGATATCATCAGGAAACTTTGGTTAAAATTATGAAATATCTTGAGTTCTGAAATGTTGTGGATCTTTTACACGTCCATTACCTTAAAAGAGCCTTTATAACCAAAAAAGCCATTTTGGTTTTCAAAAAGGATATACATGCACTTGTATGTACTTAACCATAGCATGGTTCCTTGATATGAGCAATTTGAAATGTTATTATTTACAGACTTATGATATCACAATAGTTTAGTTTGTTTTGTTACAATATGTACAAATAATTAAACTCATCTACACTAAATCAGAAAAGATGTTAGTCATTTTTACATCAGGTCAATTTCACTACTTTTATTGCTCACTGATCATTTCAATTTTTACGTGATTCAATTTAACAGATCGCTGCTATCTATCACAATAACAATTGACGAATCAAAACACACATTTATAATGGCAAAACTTTTGTCCTCCATCATTTTTTCACCATTTTACTTCAAACATTTTCCTGGACGGGCAAGTAGAACATAGTAACTACAGCTTGAATAAGCTGTTGTTTTGACACCACTGATTTGCTTTTTGCTTCATGACCACATATTTTCCAGATAACTGGCCTTCATACATCTGATGGACGTGGTGTAACAAATGTCAAGAGGCAAGACCAGCAATCCATTACTCACTGTGAATTAATTTCTCTTTTACATGATTAATTTTTCTTTGTCATTGAAGTTAGACAAATTACAAAGGACTTGATTCTATTTTGCTACTGTTACTTAAAGATAATAGTTTTTATGTTTTAGGTTAAAAAGTGTTATAAAAACTTCAAACTGTTAGTAACTGGTTAGTTATGGAGCAAATTTGGAATGTGACATTCATTAATTATTATTCATTAATTTTACATCAAGAAAATTGTAATTTTTCTATTTTACACCCAGAAATGGGAAAAACATATGTCAAAATTGTGATTGGGTTATAATGGAAATAATTTCATTTTTGTGATGATATCTCATGAATAAAGTCTGCTGGGGGGAGGAGTTATATGAAAAGTAAAATCCTAGGGCTTCTTCCTCCGATTGCATATAACTCCTCCTCCATCAGACTTTATTTTGGGCCACTAATACCTGTCCTCAGGCCCGAGACCTTTAGATTTTAGGGAGGACTGTATGAAGTAACCATGGTGCAGGTCAATCAGGCCTGTAAGAAATAGCCATATCATATCCAATCTATCTGGGTTTCTTTTTGTAAATTTGCCTTTCAATACAAATATACCCTTATCATATGGAAAACATTGTGGGAAATGTAGATATTGCTTGTCACAAGCAATTTCTTCTTTTTCCCCACTATATTTCTAACAACAAAAACTGTTAAATGACATCCTTAGTTTTCTTTAAGGACCTGTTTTTCTTCAGGGAGGACCTGTAAGATTAAGGGTTTACAGGCCTTTCAGGCTGGTGGCTAAAATGTAGTAAGTGTTGAACCCTGCTACCTCACTCATAGGGAAGAGAAACATCTGGATTGAGTGTTTAAAAACTACTCTATAAGCTTAAAGCTTTCATCCTAATATAACTACAATAAATTATATAACTCCCAGACAACAAAAATTAAGACTGGTCCTAATTCAAAAAGATTACAGTAAAAAATTTCTAGATTATGAAATTATATAAGTCTTTGTCTTTTGAGATAGAAAGTATTGTGGTAACAGAAAAAATTGCTTCTTAAGTAATTTCTTCATTGTCCTAAATGCTTCCCAAAACAGGGAAGTAAAAAAGTGAGATTGTGTGGAAATCGGATAATCTAAGGCTGAAAGGTCAATTATGGTCCCATAATCATTTTATAACAACAGTGTCTGGATAAGCTTTTACATGTAACTCATTATTGAAACCACACATTAAAACCAACCACAAGGAAATCACATTTCAACAAGCCTTAACAAACACCCTCTAACACGTATAACCATTTTAAATAGTCAAAATCTCCCTAATAATTTGTTAATTTGTTAATAAAACCGTCTGTGTGCTATTTGATGGCTCATCAGTCTATTTTTATAGCTGCATATATCTTCCTAATGAACCAATAAGCAGCAAAGAATCCTATAGTCCCGGTGAGGAACCAGAATGTCACAATCATGAGGAAGGTGTAGCCGAAATACAACAGTGTTGATATAAAGGCTGTGATCTCCAGCTGTAAACACAAAACAAAAACAGCTTTATAAACAACCATGGGAAAAGAAATTTATAAGGGTTCAGCCCCACTTTCTACTGTATTTCACATGCATTGAGGAAACTGGTCACCTACCTATAGTTTACTGACAGGTTAATAAACTAGAAAGCCATGAATGGCTTGAGTTGCTCCACAGGCTTGAAATTCTTGTAAAAGAAAATAAATGTTTTGACTAGATTTTTAGATATTTGGGGTTCTATACTGATGTTGAAAATGATTTTCAAAGTTTCAACTATATAACAGATAGAGAAATGACCTCTGCTATTAAAAGACATATTTTTCATCAAATCAAAATAATGTCATTCAAAGATTTCGGGCTCAGATAAGCCCCGCCCTGCCACGCCCATATTTGGGGGGGAGGGGGGGCAATCAAAATTTCAGGAACAATTTTTGAAAAGGGTTACCCCAGGAACATTTTGGTACAGTTTGGTTGAAATCAGCCCAGTGGTTCAAGAGGAGATGTCATTCAAAGATTTCGGGCTCAAAATAAGCCCCTCCCTGCCACGCCCATATTTGGGGGTCAATCAAAATTTCTTGAACAATTTAGGTAAAGGGTCACCCCAGGAACATTTTGGTAAAGTTTGGTTGAAATCGGCCCAGTGGTTCAGGAGGAGATGTCATTCAAAGATTTTGGGCTCAAAATAAGCCCCGCCCTGCCACACCCATATTTGGGGGTCAATCAAAATTTCTTGAACAATTTAGGTAAAGGGTCACCCAAGGAACATCCATGCCAAGTTTCATTGAAATTGGCCCAACGGTTTGGGAGGAGAAGATTTTTAAAGATTTCAAAGTGAAAAAATGCCACGCCCTGCCACGCCCATATTTGGGGGTCAATCAAAATTTCTTTAACAATTTTAGAAGAGGGTCACCCAAGGAATATTTCTACCAAGTTTCATCAAAATCCGCCCATAGGTTTTGGAGGAGAAGATGTTTAAAGAAAAAGTTTACGCACGGACGCACTGACGCACGCACGGACGGACGGACGCACGCACGACGGACACACCGCCATGACAATAGCTCGCTGGCCTTCGGCCAGTGGAGCTAAAAACAGTGGTAGAAATTTTGAGCTGTATTTTACTTGAGCATGTATTGCTTGTGTTTCTTCATTCAATAATTCTTATAAATGTCAACTTGCAACAAATTTACTTATTTTACAATCCTTATCAATATTGACCACCTCTGGGTCTCTATTATCAAGTATGATTAATTTTGACAATGTTATGAGTCTACAATAAATTCTAGGGGACAAATTCTAATTATAGAAACAATCTAACACAAACCTTTGTGATAAAGTAGAAGATGGAATATGCAAACACGTAGATGGCTGATCCTCCCGATACAATAAACGATCTCCACCACCAATGATAGTCCTACAAACAAAATAACAGTCTTTAATCAAAATTCTAGAATTTCATTTTGAGGGCACAGTGTGAAACAGTTGTATTGTAACTGCCTATATGTCCATGGGCAGTTACAACTGATTCAGAATAGGTCATTGATTTCTGCCTTCCTCACAAGTTGACCTTTTCATGACACCATATCAATCCTAAGTTTTAAGGAATAGACCCATTTAAACAAAATCTGTAGACCCTGCTCCTCACGGGGCTTTTCATTTATCCTCATACAATGAAGTATTAATATGTTTCTATTCCATTCTAAGAATTTAATTATCCATCTTCCGATATTCAAATTCATAGAGTAATTATTGGACACAGTATTTCATGAAAATATGAAAATGCAAGAGTAATTGTCTGGACAAAAAATGGTCTAACAGAAGAATCAACACACATACACTGAGTCATTCTCAGTCTTGCTCATGGTAATGGTTCCACAAAAAGCATTATTGAGAATTGTAGATTGTTCATGTTTCTAATTTTCTTGAGTTAAAGAAGCAACATAGCCAGGACCTATTGGTGTGCATATGCGTATCTAGGATTTTGAAATTTTACGCACTCAGAAGGCGACAACTAAAAAATAAACAGGATAAAGGCAATATGTGGACTGTGACAAAAGATAAATGCTCTCCATGCAATTTTTTTTATGATTTGAGCATTGGTGAATTATCAAAACATAGTAACTACAGCTTGAATAAACTGTAGTTTTGATGCTATGATCATTCAACCGCGATATTTTTCAACAGAGAATTATATCTTTTACGCACTTGCACAATGGGAGTTACGCCCTTGGTGTGTACAAATTTAAAAATTAGACGAGACTTACCTGTTAAGTTGAAGGATAATTGTAATTCTATAAGTACAACGATGTGAGTGAGGAGACAAAATGAGATGTGGCCCGCGCATGCGCATTCAGTTTTTACAGCTCATATTTGGCATGATGCCATTAACTTTAGACCGAAGTAATATTACTTACAAGTACAACTGTCGGGTGGGCGGGAGGCATTTTGTCTCCTCACTCACATCGTTGTACTTATAGAATTACAATTATCCTTCAACTTAACAGGTAAGTCTCGTCTAATTTTTAAATTCTATGACGACAACGATATTTTCGTTCGGAACAAAATGAGACTTTAAAGCCATCATGACAAATATGCAAAATAACCAACACTAACCTGATTAGATTTTTAATACAGCATTTGGGACCCTACTCTCTGGAAGAATCTCCTTGTCATAATATTTTGAAAACGTCTGCTTATTACTCCAGCCAGCCGACTTCATGATTTCCGTAATTGGAACATCCATTAATTTAGCTTTAGATGCGGAGGCTGCCCGAACCGAGTGTGGTTTAAATACAGTAATGTCAATGCCAGCTCGGTACATAACTGTTTTGATCCATCTAGCTATGGTGTCTTTACTGACCTCTTTATGAGGCTTACAATAACTAATGAGTAGTCTAGAATTATGTTTCTGACGTAAAGTCTTCGTTCTTAACAAGTATTCTTTTAACACTGTATAAACACAAAGCCTCCTATCTGGAGGAAAAGCTTTCAAACGAAAAATTGAAAAATCGACTCCTGGTCGACTCTGTTTAACAAAACCATCTAGGTGAAAAACAAACTCTGCATGCAATTTTTCAAACTGTTTAACTGATAATAAATGAAGAGTTTGGCAACGCGCTGTATTCACAAGAGCCATTAACATGGTTAACTTCAAAGTAAGATCCTTGAGACTTAAAGATTTCACTGGTGACAATTTTCTTAAATAGACTAGGACTTTATTAACATCCCATATATGCGAATATCTGCTAGTGGGTGGTCTTAGATTAAATACTCCTTTCATAAAACGCACTATCAATGGATGGGCTCCAGCAGAGACTCCGTTAAATGATAAACCTAGTGATGACAGTGCCGACCTAACTGTATTTAGGGCTGAATATCCCAAACCCTTATGGAACTGTTCTGTTAAAAATTCGATGACATCATTCACAGAAATTGAAATTTGATCAATCTGTCGTTCACAGCAGAACAGAAACCATCTTGATATATACGTTTTGTAGTCACGCTTTGTTGAATCTCTCCATGAAGACATGAGAATTTTGGTTGCTCCATTTGAAAAGCCTCTGTCTCTGTAGGATCTCCAGATACTAGACAGGCAATCATTACCATTTTTTGAGCTAGTGGATGCTCTCTGTCTGTCTGGCCTAGGTTTAAAATACGCCGTGTTTGTGGAAGAATGAATGGTCTTCTCACCAGAATTCTCATTACTGCAGGGAAAAAAGTTTGTGTTGTCCAAAGAGGTATGATCAGAATACCTCTGGCTCTGTCGCTTTGAATCTTCTGGATACAGCGAGTGATAAGACTGAAAGGTGGAAACAAATAAAGAAATTCAAAATTTCCCCAGTTTATTGAAAAAGAGTTTACATATTCTGCCTCTGGATCAGGTTTCCAAGAACAAAAACGATCCAATTTTGTGTTCAGACGAGTAGCAAACAGATCTATGTCTGGTTTACCAAAAAATGTACAAATTTTTTCAAAGACATTTTGATTTAATTCCCATTCAATGTGATCTTGAAATTCACGAGAGGGCCTATCAGCCTCGTTTTGAACTCCCGGAATATGAGAACATGTCAGCCAAATGTCATGATGAATACAAAACTCCCAGATCTGTTTGCTAATTCTATCACATTCTAAAGATTTTATGCCACCAAAGTTGTTCACATAACTTATAGCTGTGCTTGAATCTGATAAAATTTTTACATGTTTACCTGAAACTTCAGATACAAGTATTTTGATAGCAAAAAATATTGCTAACATTTCCAAAGCATTAATATGCAATCTTTTTTCTGACTCTGACCATCTTCCCCCAAATATTTTGCTCTCAAAAACAACACCATATCCTTCAAGACTGCTATCTGTCTGGATAATAATATCAGGACTAGTGTTACGAATCCGTCGTTTTTGAGAATGGATATTGTTTATCCACCAAAGCAATTCTGCTTCCATGGCCTTGGAAATGGTAATACTAGCTTCAAAATTTCCCCTGTACAACTGAAGATAGTGTATTTTTTCTCTTTCAAGCTGACGGTAATGCAATTTACCGTATTCGACTGCTGAAAATGTGGATACTATGAGACCAATGACTTGTGAAAGTTGTCTGATAGTTATTGAGCTATGTGACATAAGCTCTCTACAAGCTTGTTGTATCTTATTTTTTTTCTCAAGAGGTAAGTATACAATCATCTGTGTAGAATCAATCACATTACCTAGGTAAATGATGATTTGTGTTGGGATGATAACACTCTTGTCTGCATTAAGTATAAATCCTAAAGAACTCATAAGATTTGCTGTAGCAAAAACGTTTTGTAAACAGATAACTTCACTTTGGCCTAAAAGTAAGCTATCATCAATAAAGCCACTACTGAGATAACCCTTATTTCTTAAATTTGAGTAAACTGGCTTCATAAGTTTTGTGAACAACCTCGGTCCCGGCCCAACACCATTGGGCATAACTAAATACTGATAAACCTGATTTCTATGTAAAAAACAGAAAAATCGTCTTTGTTCTTTAGCTATAGGAATAGAGTAATATGCCTTTGATATGTCAATAGAGGCAAAATACATATTCTCCGTTACTAAATTCAAAGCATTTTCAAAATGTTCCATTTTAAAATGTTCATAAGGTAGGTATTCATTTAGCTTTTTTAAATTCAATATCATCCGGTATTCGCCATTCTTTTTAGATCTAAGAAATGTAGGTGAAAGAAACAAGGTTTCATTGTAATCAACAGGTGTGATTACCCTGTCTAACAACAACTTATGTACTTCTTTATCCATTATATTTAGCTCTTGTTGGTTAAAAGACCTTTGAGAAAATTGTTTCTGGGATGGAAGTTCTTGCATATCAAAATCAAAACAACAATTCTCAACAATTTGAAGAATTTTTGGATCATTTGTAATTTGTTTCCATTTTTCAATAAAAAATTTTAGTCTACCACCTTCAAAATTAGTATTTCTATTGGTACTCACTTTATTTAGTTCTTGTACATTCCACGAGCTCCCCTCCTTGGGAAGTTTTTTGGAGCCTGGTAACCACCAGTCTGATAACCACTAGTACCAGTATCTGTAGAGGTTCTGACAAAACCACGACCTCGACTCCTGAATGGCCTGCCTCGAAAAGCAATCCCACGACCACGACCCCTATGTTCAGTGTAGGATGGCCGAATCTTGTTGCCTATTTTGGCACCCTCATCTATTTCCTTAATAGTTTGAGACAAATCGTCTCCGAACAGCTGAGTTGTAATGGGCACTGAGGGATTACACAAGTGCTTGTATTCCTTAATATCTGGCTTTAAAACTTCTCTTCGTCCCAGATTAATCAACCGATTTGAGTGTCCAAATAGAGATAAGGCATCCTTGCACTTTTCTATCATCGGTGTGACTTTTCCACTGTCTTGAATTGACGACTCCAATTTTACTAAGTCATCAGCAAGGCGAGCCAATACAATTGAACCCTTAATCAATGCCGTTTCAGCATTTTGAAAACGTTTATCGATGAATTTTGAGTTGGTACTAATAATATCCCAAATAACTCTATTGACTTTGACTGTGCAAAGAGCTTCACAGTTCCCTGGGCGTGGAATGTTATCATCTTTTACCATAAACTGATACTGTTCATCTTCCATGCCCTCTCTGAACAGTTCATTTAGATTATGGGCAAGGCAAGATTCAATGTCCTCCCCAGTAACCTCAAGCCCCCTGGCTCTCTTTGCCATACTAGCAAAAGGGCTATCATCAAATTTCCTTTTAGTTGCCTCTGCCTGGCTTGGATTTTCGGCCAATTCACCTTCCTCATAGTTATAACTCTCTTCATAGTTATAACAATCCTCATTTTGGTTATAGTCAAAATGGTGACTGTAATCATATTCCTCCAAAGCCTTAATACGATCCATGAGTGAGTCCACTTTGCGATCGTACGACTTTTGCTCCGACTGAATTTCTTTAAGAATATTCAATATGCCATCATCCCTGGGGTTACTTGGTGGAGGAATTGCCGACGAGCTCTTGACAGTCGCCGCTGTGCTTGATTTTTTCGGCTTTTCAGCCTTAGCCTTCGAATTGTCGTCTTTTTTATCCGCCATCGAAAACCACGTGATGGGGAGTCGGACAATCTATTTCAGTCGAAACGAACTGAAAACTGTGTTAGAATTCTTTCCGATGGCCGATAAAGACACCTCGGATGCTAAATAACGACACCTCGAAACAAGAAAGAAATTATGGATAAAACGCCGTAAAACGACTGCGCGATATTCAACGTGTTGAAATATCCGCCATAACGGAAGCCACTGAATGCGCATGCGCGGGCCACATCTCATTTTGTTCCGAACGAAAATATCGTTGTCGTCATAGAATTTGAATGTAGTTCTTACCTCTCCACAGAGTTGGAAGTAGACCATCACTATTGAGATTTGTGATACAGATATACACAGGATAACAAACACAAGAAATAGAAAACCAAACAGATAGTAGAACTGGTTCTCCCAAATTGCCTGCAATATAAATAGTAAATTATAGAATAAGAGGGTCGTGAGGGCCTGTATTGTTTTGCTGGCCTTTAGAATTGTTTAATTCAACAAAAGCAACTATATAAGTACAAGTTCTCAATTTGAGGATTAACCGAGTCAGTTTATTTACTATCCATGCAAACATGAAGAAGGTATGCTTTGAATATGGTGAAATTGTCCTTCGACCATCAGACCTTGACATTCGATCTTTCCAAACAAACTTTTAGTATAACAATAGAACTCATCAAGGAGAACAACTATGCAAAATTATTTTAGACCTATTGACATATTCACAAATGAATCAAGAGACAATAACAAATAATCAATTGAATTGATTGATTGAATGGAGTTTTATGCCACTTTCAACATTTTTCAGTTATATCACTGTGGCTGGCACACCTAACAATGGATTCCTGGTATTTCTCTCACCAGTACAACCATCACATCCTTTCCTAGCCTCCAGCTGCAATCTCAAATGGGTCTAAGATTATCAACCCATTAGTGAGAGACAGACAAATAATCAAAGTAATTTGACCGTATAGTTTTTCGAAAATATTTGTTTAAAATGTGGCGGGGTAAGTGTTTCGGAATGTTCTTGACGACGTCAACTGATTTCTTGGAATTTTGATCTTTAATAATTCTATTCATTATCTACCAAAATAACGAAAGACATAAATGAAACACTTGTCACGGTGAAAGGGAATGGTTCATTCTTCCAAATGCTTAATTTTCATCGGTTGAGACACTTCCGTGCCCGATGAGACATGAGGAAGAAAGGACAGAGAGAAACTTGTCAAAGCAACTGTAGGGACATTAATTGCCGAGTCTCTGAAAGATATAGGCAATTAACTAAGAGGTAACTTTCTGAGAACTTAGACGTCATACCATTCGAATTTACCTTTATATAAACCATAAAAGCACAGCTTAATTACAGGAACACTGAATTCATCCTTCTTCTATGAATAACGAGTCGTGACAAGCAAAATTACACAATACCAAATGTCTCAATTCTCTACAATGTCGCTAACGTCATGTACAGTGCGCCGCCACCTAATACCCATGCACTTTTGTTAGCGTGTGAAATGAATATACATCGTTCAACTGCTTCAGGCTTTGTCAAGTTTGATCATATAAAGTGTCCCTTTAATATTAGTATACTTTTTTCACAAAGCGATAAATCAGCGAAGATAAATAGACCTAATCTGGATAAAAATTGAACACCCATCGTATTTATATAAACAATTGAAATAATCAAATTTTATCGTACTTACCGTAAATATAAAAAATAATTCAATAAACATGGCCCCAAATGGTAGAATTCCAGCCATCAAGATCCTGAAACAGAAATAAATTTCAATTACAAATCATATGTGACCCGTCACGCTAAAAGGGACCATCTGGGTAGTGCGTAAAATGTCGAACTTAGTTAGACTGCGCGCATTGCGCAGACTGACTAGGGTCGAGACTTTTCGCAATGTGCTTATTTTCTGAATCTAGGATGTTCAATCTACCTTCCAGTGAAAGAATTTTTGAAATGCGACCTCTGGTTGACCAATGCTGGACCCGATCTCTTTTTTCAAATAGTCGTTTTACAGAGTTCCCAGATGGTCCCTTTTTGCGTGATGGGTCACATATGTAATACTGGTAATATTAGATCTGACAGTAGTTCTGGATTATCCAGGCCATCAAGTTTTGAATACCTTCTTGTAGAAAATATCAACTAGCATGTGAGATAGTCAGCTCAAGAGATCAGGGCCAAAAGATTATAAAACAATTTTTCATTTCTCAACTGAGAATGTTTCCACATCTACTTTGAAATACAGATTTATTTGCATATTCATTCCTGGAAATGTACAAAATAAATCATTCCAGCTACCTTAACAAAAAATGTCATGAGCTTTAGCAGGGCCTACTCTGGACTGAAATTACTTTTCGCCAACACTTTTGCCAAATCGAAAAAAAAAACGGAGCCAAATTTGGATTTTAGGGGCCAAATTTAGAGCCATTTTTCTTTTAAAAATTGTGCTTGAAAAAATCTAATGTTCCTATTATACAGCTTATTGTTGAGGGGTATCGTATTTAAATGTTAATCATCATTTAATTGACAGTTATTTTTTTTAAACATTCACAGGAGTGTTATGGGTAGCCAAGAAGTTACTAGTTGACACACATGCTTTTTGCCTCAAATAATTGCTAGTCACTAATGAGAGTGAGTCTACACAAAATCCTCTCAACCTATGTCAAAATCAATAATTGCTGATGGATCAAAGTTCAGATTTTTTTGTCGCCAGTCATTTCGCCATTTCATTTTTTTATCGCCAAATTCATTTCATTTTCTCATCTGGCGACAATGGCGACCCCCAGAGAAGGCCAAGCTTTAGTATGTTAAACAATGAAACTTTCTACATATCGAGGGGTTAAAGCAAAAACAAAGTACATGTCTATACAATGTATAGACACATACTGTGTTTTTGCTCTAACCCCTCAATATATCCTTTTTTCTTTAATTTCTTTTTTTAAGGGCTGCTACTGGTTGCCCTCTGTTGGACACCATCTCTTTTCCAACCATTTTGTTGTAAGGAACTCTAACCTAGTCTTATGATGGGTTATATCCCTATACTCACCCTAAACCAGGGTTCATGTACCACATTTGTTCTGGCACTTGACGTGGAATTTGATTGGTTCTCACTGGGTGTTGGTAGGGCTAGACAGACAGAAAATATACATGAAACATTTAATTACATGGCAAAAGAATACAGAGTATTAAAATTATTGGTATTTATTGAAATTACATTAATTACTCAATAACTAGATTGATAATTTTACAGCAGAGATATTTTTTTGAAGTGTTTGAAAAAGATATAACAAAATGCTTAATATTTTCTGGAAAATTTTATGAGAATATAAGATGGTCTCTTAACCCGCAAAAAGTAATTGATCTTTTTCCAAATCAATGTTAGGTAATATCATATTTCCACCAAAAAATCAAATCTTACCATACCTGTTTTCTAAAACCAAAGTAGTATCCCAGAAATACGAGGGGTAGTGAGATTCCAAACCACATACATAACAGAGCTAACATGGTGGTGAAGGGTACCGCGCCCGATGAATGTTTTCCCCAGATGAAGAAATTCAATAAGAAACAGGTACCAAATATCAAACCGGGGAACAACATGGCTGTCTGGAAATACAGAAATGTTTCAGTTAACTTTCCATTTAACATACATGACAGTCTAAAGTCCAACCGCGGTATTACAAAACCAGTAGTAGGGGTGAACTGAACTGAAATTTAACAAGCGTGAGATAATGGTACTTAATTACAAATGTAATCACCTATATACTGAAAGAGTAAAGAAACTTGTCCAGAAAAACACTTTTTTTCTCATAATTCAATGCTTTTTGTCATTTCAATTTTAGGTTTTTCATTATGAAGTCAGTTTAGAAAGCATGTTACTTTTAGGCCATGACGCATGACGTTTACAGATGCCATTAAAAGAAACCTTCCTAAGCATCTATTTGAAATAATATTAGTTAAATTAAAAGAGGTTGTCCCTATAACCTCCAAAAAATTTAAGACCATTTCAAAATATTTTTTCAAAATTGAGATTTGTTGAATAAATTACCTTACTGGTGACAATTAAAGACAAAGATTTTAATCTGAATATGAGTGTGCTGTGCTTAATTGAGCCAAAGCAGATCCCCACATCTTGATAAGAGGGAATAAAATTCTGAAAAGGAATTATAATTCTTTACCAAAATGCTGTTGCTGTTCTACTGATACACCAGGGCTTTATTATCAGGACGGGGTGCATTTTTCTGACATAGGTTGCGATCTATTTTTGCTTGAGATCAAAGAGGCGTTTAAGTGCATAAAATAGCTAAATGGAATTTTGGGGCGACCACTAAGTCGTGTGGTGGAAAATTCCGGGGAGGGAGTTGACACAATGCAAATAAATTAGTTATCTCGGGTTTGAAGTGTGACTGACAGTGTGCAATTTAGTTGCCCAAACTTTTCTTTGTAAAGAGGATATGACTGGTGTGCAGATTCGTCATTGTCACTACCATCAGGTAGTTGACCAGCTTAAGATATTTTGTTGCCCAATCCTTTCAAAGTTCATACTAGAGGATTGGTGTGGTGGTTTGCCCAATCCCTGGTTGTTTATAACAAGGGATTGGTGTGGAGGTTTGCCCAATCTTATAGAGTTCATACTATGAGTTTGGTGTGCTTTGCCTGGCCTTTTGCACGGTGTATAGTAAGGCCAGTCTGGTGATATGATTAAACATACACTGTCAGTCATGTAGGCTCCCACCCTGGGATTTTCCACTTTGGGTCGCAACCATACCGCCACACATGATGTTAAGTTGTATGGCCTGTAAAATTTGTTGCTTGTGGTACTGCTGAATTATGTTATACTATGTATGTTCTTGAAAGCTAAAAGTACCTGTATAAATATGCTGTATTTGATTTAATTTGATCTTTGTTATTAATTTCTGCCATCGTGTGATATATAACACCAAGACAATTCTAATGGGTACTTGATATATTTGAATCATGTAAACAAGACGTTCTATGAGTACTGAAATTATGATTTCTTAACCCCTAATCCCTGCTTTTTACGTGCCTGTGATTTTATGATTGAGAAAACATTGTAAAAAAGAAGAAATTACTTCTGACAAGCAATTTCTTCTTTTTACACACTATTTTCTACCCTACTGAATTGTTATTTTGCAAATTAAATCAAATCTAAATTTTTGTCTGCAAAACCTTTGAATTTGGACAGGTCCAAAATTTTGTAAAACAGGAAAGTGTTAAATTTTGTTAGTGTCCATCAACTCTTTTTTTTGGCGGGTACTCAGTGAAACCCTGTAACTAAGACCAAACCAATAAGTACCAACAAGAAATAGTTTGTACAAGAAATAACAGATATAGAATAAGATCAGCCCTCCCTATTAACAGCCCTACCCTTTTATTTGAAGCTATGATTTATCACAAGAATAAAGTCTACCTGTAATGCAGATTTCTTCCATTGTGTTCCTTTCATTGTTTTGTACATTCTTGCAGCAAAATATCCAGCAAACAGTCTGTAAAATAAAGTTCAAACTAATGATTTACATCTTTTTACAATGTTCGAATTTTGCAAAATCTTGGGATAAATAATATTTGACTACTGCCAGTAAGCCTGAACATTATTGTCTATAATACTGATTCAGTGTGAGAATTTCAGAAGATATGTTATGGAAGTAAACCCTACCTAATCTACTTCTTTATTGGCTAGTGTTTGTTGGGTGTTTTTTGGGGTTTTTTTTTTTGGAGGGGGGGTCAAAAATCCTCTATTGCCAACAAAAATGCCCAAATGATAGTGGGACTCAAAAATAATGCATAAATTATATATTGAAAATATTGACACTTGAACTTGAATTTTGGCTAAAAACCTTTTGCTGTGACCTTTTACCCAAGAAAATAAAAGTCTACCCAAGTACAAAACAAGTTCTCTTCTTAAGAAATATGAGTATACAACACATTTTTGGTATGTTTTGTTTGATTTATCATCGAAAAAATGCTTCATAGAGTAATTGTGTAACATCATATTCTCCATAATAGATAATTTTGTTTTAAACATTGCTTTAAATAGTTTTTCAATCATATCGTGACAGGAGGAGCACCAAAGTGTCCTGGTATATCTATCACCAGTAAAAAGACAATTTACTTTCTAAGCAAACAGATGCTAATCCACCTCAGGTCTAGTATTATTTAGCCCTTTTTTAGAGAAAAGTGTTGGAAAGTATGTTGATGCAATTGTAAGGGATCAAACTGGGACCAAGATCAATTGAAGATCAAACACGTTTTCTCATGTCTAAGTCAACAGCTTGTAATTTATCCATAAACAGAAAAGATTGAAAAAATATTTAAATCAATACTTGTTTTATAAAGCTGTTACCACTTACCCCATAAATACAAATAGAAACACTGCAGCTGTCATCAGAGCTCCCCTAGAGGCAGGTGATAACATACCTAACATAGCAAAACCTGAAACAAAGTAAGGGGGAAATTGTTAACTTGTTTGTTTGTTTTTGTTTGTTTGTTTGTTTATTTGTCATCAGAGCTCCCCTAGAGGCTGGTGATAACATACCTAACATCGCAAAACCTGAAACACAGCAAGAGGATAATTGTTTACTTGTTTGTGTGTATATGTTTGTTTGTTTGTTTTTTGTTTGTCATCAGAGCTCCCCTAGAGGCTGTCTGATAACATACCTAACACAGCAAAACTTGAAACATTGCGATGGGATAATTGTTTGTTCAGGGTAAGAACTACCATTTTTTCGGCAAGTAAACAAGAAAAGATACAGTCACATGGTCACTAGATACATGCTTTATTATATTTAATAAAAGCTACAATATAAAAGCTTACATAATTTATTCTAACATGATGTCTTTGTAAAACACTTATTTCCCCTAAGCTGCAATACTTTTTGAAGTCTGAACTTGATTGTTGACCTAATGGCTAAAAACCTAATCACACTTGTGTATGAATCCGCTTTGCGTATTCATACACAAGTGTGGTTAGGTTTTTTAGTTTCATACCTCCATAAAATCAATAGATGTTCTCTTCATCTCTTAATTGATATCAAAAGAACCTACCTAAAGTGATAAGGGTCATACAGAATATCTGGATTCCTGACCCAATAAATGTAGCCAGTAGTTTACTGTTTTTAGGAGGCCTGAACACGTCACCATGTACCAACTTCCAACCTGTCTCTTCCATTGTCTCCTCCTGAAACGATCCCATCATAAACTTGTTGTGAAAGACATTCAACACATTGGCACAAAGTCCAATTTTTTGACAAAGAAGGAAAAACTTTGGAAAATATTATTGAAATTTAACAAATTGCAAAAAAATTGTCCACATTTTTTTATTCTCGAAAACACGCAGATTTTTAAGATTTTAACTGCAAATTGTGTCCTGAAACTTAATTAAAATTTCAAGTCTTAAAAAAATGCCATTTTGAAATGGTTAAATTCAATTCCAATCATATTTCAGTCATTTAATAATAACAGTTGCACCTATCCATGACTTCCTGTCATTTTTTCAATCCAGAACAACAAAACCATTTCATCCAAGCCACCAGTTGCTCATCCCTTTAAGGGGCACTTCATCTCGTACCACCATTGGAAAAAATTATCCATGTCACAAAGACTTTTTTCAAACATCTAATAAATGTTGACAGAGCCAGGATTGAACACATAATCCAAGGATTGCCAGTGCAACATGTCCAATTTCTTGCCAACCCTAAGTCATATTTCCTTTTATTCTAATTTTCTCACATTATGTTGAAAAGAATAATAACATTAAAAGACCTTAGTCCTTCTCATTCTGTTCAATCCATTCAAAATCAATCCATAATTGTAGGAGGAGAAGCCTTTACAAGATGTGAAATTCATACAGACAGATATATGGACTGATGTCAATACGAAATGACAAATGTTTGGACAGATCTGATAGAGAAGATGATACAAATATATTTCCACTATGCCAAAAACAAAATTGGTAATTTGTTTGAAACAAAATTAATATTGAGCAGGATAAAGATAGAGCTGTCAATGACTTACTATATCTTCATCACGATTATATTTGGCAATATCTTTCCTGAGTGTTCTGACCATGATCATAGTTAATATACCTGAAATAGTACAATAAATCATACAGATAAACTGTCATTCAGCAACCAAAATGTTGTAACTACAGCTTCATTTGGAACAATTGGATAAACTACCTAAATAAAAAGTTTTTTCTGCTTTTGTCAAAATTATCCTTGACAATGCAATTTATCATACAATGATTTTTAACTTTGATCTTTGAAAATATTTTCAAAACCAAACTTGTACCAAATTACAAATCTGTTAATTTGGAATGAAAAGTCCACTATTTCTCACCATATGTTTGTTATTGCTTAAGCTAGATTTTAATTTTGAAAATGATTGCGCTGGTAAAGACCTTGACCTAGGACTGATACCATCTGAAATACTTTTTATGATACGTTTCTATGGGCTTAATGAACCTTCTAATAGAATTGCATTAGTGCCTAAAAGTAACAGGAAACATATGATGACTTTTTCTCATAAAACTCACAGATTTGAATGAATTTTGGATGTATTCTGACATCACATTTTCTTAAATCCTTTTTTGATAAATGTTTCATTTCAATTTTTTTATTTGTTTCAATTTAACTATTTTCATCTTTTATATTTGTCACCTTTACAAACCATCCAATCTATCACCACACAATTAAAGAAATCTCTTTTTTAAACTCTTTATTAGTGATCAACATATACATTTACCTGATAAGAAGAAGACAACAACAACAGAGTTGATAATGGAGAACCAATGAATCTGTACATCACTCATGGCTAGATACGTGTCCCATCTGGACGCCCAGATAATGTCACTCTTCTCCCATTCTACCTCATATGTAAACAAAACATTGTTTGCCTCTGGAATTAATACAGAAAGGAAGGTTTCAAATTTCATTCAACACTGTATAGTTTATTTCATGAAATGCTAATACCATAAATTGGACAAACTATAAACCTCATACATGAGCAAAATATTGTTTGCCTCTGGAACTAATGTACTGTAAAAAATATCATATAAAAATTTTAAGAGCATTTAACAAAATATGAAGAAAATTCATGGAGAAATAAGACATTTATTGCCTGTCAATGGATTCTGTTGTATGGTTGGCCACCTTGACAAAAGGAGATCTGAGAAATTCAATTTGAACTTGATTAGATGAATAAATACAATAGCTATGATTTGACAGTTGCTTTATTGAATTGGTCTATTATTAACACTTTTAACATTATTTCTATCATATTGTGGATGCATCAAGATTAATAAAATCTGTTAGAAGAGATATCAAGTGTAAAAGCACAAGACAAATTAAAGCCACAGTCTGTGTTCAGAATAAACAAAAAATCGCTCTTTCGTGAAACCCCTGATCTACCGTATAAGAAAAATATGTAAATGAGATTTTGGTCACGTGAAATATGCCCATGTGCAGGAGTGGTATAGGAGCTGTATTCATATTGGAGTACGAAATGTTGCAGGTCATAACTATTCACCAAGTAAGTCCTATATTTAGATCATCGCGTCATATTCATTTACATTACCCAATATTAGAATGACAAATTCAAGTTTATCTTTGAGAATAAAAGTCTAGTTTTTGTGTTCATAGTCGTCTAAGATCATAGTTTTGCCTTTAGGAAATGTTAACTAACACAGAAGCAGACTTTAAGAACAAATTCTCACAAACGAGTTTCCCTTTACCTACACTTTATTTATATTTGATTTATCAGTTACTTTCAATTAAAAATTCTTCTGTCTCAAATTTCATTCAATCTAGACCTAGTATATCAGTAAAGTATTTTTTGTCAGACACAGAGAGTAAGTTTAAATACCGACCTCCTGGTTTAATCTGTAGAGGTGTTGGATCCTTCTTGGCCAGATCAGACTTTCTACTACAACTCCCAGACTTTATTTCATACTCTTCTACAGCCAAACTTTCTGCTATCACTTCAAACCCAACTACACGATTATTTACTCTGGAATGAAATAAATCAAATTTCATACTCTTCAAAACTGCAACATGTTTATAAATTTTAGATCAGATAAGAGAACAAGAGGCCCATAATTCAGTTCAGAGATGCTCCTCTGGCCTTCTGAAAAAGCCTAGCCTAAGATCTGATTGTTATGTTTAAAACATCACCTTACATTATGGTCTCAATGACAAATCAACTCATTCTTAGACCGCATCTACACTATGACTATAGAATAAGATATTCCAATCTTTAGCAGGGCTGGTGTTTGACCCTTAAATCAGGGATTTGACTCCCCAATATCCCATTTTGACCCTCAAAGATTTCCTGTAGGTGGTTATTATGACCCTCTGAATTTTCAGTGGTGCAACCTATGCAATACAAAAGATAACATATATATCAATTATTTTCCTCATACTTTTACAAAAGATCTATATAAATGAAACAAAATAAACAATTAAGAGTGTCTACACTTAATTGTTTATGTTGTTTCAGTTATATAGATAATTTTAAAGACTGAAAAGTTACCATGTCTTGCTCTTTTTTGATTGGACAGGATGAGTGCCGCCATTGGCAATCAAACCCAGGACCATTTATTTGAGGTAATGAGAACAGATAATAAACACTCACCCATCATCAGTGTGGTATTTCAGTAACAATTTCAGGTGGTTGTTCAAATAATACTGAAATTAGAAACAATACAATTTAACAGAGCTCCCAATAAAGGCAGTGATTTTGTAAAAACAAAATATTTGTGACCGGTTAGGCTAAAAGGCACTTTCTTGGTTGTCTTTAAAGTGTCAATCTTAGTAAGAATGCATGGACTGTGCAGTCTGACTAGGGTCAATTTTTTTGACTTGGTTTTTTTTTTTTTTTTTTTTTTTTTTCTGAATCTAGTGTGACCATTCTACCTTCCTCTACAAGAATTTTTGAAAAATGACCTATGGTTAAATTGTTCAGGAACCAATCTCTTTTCAGATATTTAATGACGTTCCCACATGGTCAATTTTGCCTGATTTTTCATGTCATAATTGGTAATTTCATTTAAACAAAATATCTCATTAATGAACATTCAATTAATCTGATCTAGACCATTCCAATGTGTACGAACAACATAGCGTTTGGATGAGAAATAACAGGTTTAAAAGTTTTATCTCTCAATCTAAACTAGATTCCTGCATGTAACACTAAATTGATTGATTGCAACTTGTTAAATGCCACTTCCAAAATTATTTCATTCATATCAAAGATTATACCTGAATTCATTCATCATGAGGAAAACAATGCATCTAGAGATTTTCCCCTTTAATGAGTGAACTGCTCTAAGATAGAGTAAAACTAAACAGAAGATGTTCATAAAGATGTTCATAAAACATTTATGCCCTCTCATAAGAGCAATGTTGATGGCATAGTCTTTGTCAATTAACAAAGGGCAACGACTTAAAAAATATGATGAGTAGAGATATGGTTCTTGTGTATTGCACTTTATCTCAGAGAGATCTATCCACCTATAAAGTTTAATGATTCTAGCTTGCAATCTTTTTGAGATATGCTTAGGACAAAAAAGGTCTAAGGACAGACCGACCTTCTGACCAACTGACAAATGCAAAGCAATATACCCCCGTTTCATTGAAATCCAGAGCTAAAAGCTATACAACACTATTCTATTTTCTAATCTCAGTTAAACTGACAACAATAGGGCTAAAGGCTAAAGCAATACATTAGCCAAGTTAATCTTCTCCTTTATACTTCATTTGTTTCCACATAATTGTAAAATGGAGAAAATATTGTAGAAAAGAAAGAAATTGCTTGTGACAAGCAATTTCTTTATTTCCAAAAATATATTTACATCACATGATTATCACTATTCAAATCACACCTACTTTTGTTAGTCCTCCACAATCTCTTTGAAAATGGACCAGTCTAAACATTTGGTGACAAGACAAGGGTAAATAAAATAAGTTTTTTATTAGCCTACCTTATCATCCTTGGTGTATCCTAGTTTATATCCGTGGTCATATTGAACCTCATTCGTACCAATCATGGTAAACTTAGTGGCACATGGCAAGTTGTCAACAATCCTGAAGTAAATAAGTGTTTGTCTGTTTATCTATCGTCGCTCTCGTAGCACATGCCCACATGAGTGACGCCCCCAGAAGATGATTAGTTGTTAAAGGGGATGGTGCAAGAATACATGACGACACTACTGCTGAGATCCACTTATATTCTAATTGTCTTTCAGATGAGACATTAAACCAAGGCCCGTGAGACGTGCTCGGCTTAAAGCACCGTCTCACAGGCCTCTGTTTAATGTCTCATTCGAAAGACTATTAGTATATTAGTGTATAAGTATAGTTGTATGGTAAATTGTACTTCCATGAAAAATATCTTTGTTTCCTTGTTTGAAATTTAATGCAACTTTCAGATACCATTGCAGTTTTTTTGTTGTTTTTTTTCCGTTTTATTTTTCAATGGTCAGTTATGAATCATTCAAATATATATAATAAATAATTTCAATTTCGAAATTTCTTTGTCATGATAAATTTTAACAAAAGAAAAGGTGCTAATCAAAGGGGATATAATTCTGAAAATACTGGTTACTTAATATTTAAGTAAGACAAGTGAAGTTTTGCAGTCACTTATCCATGGATAGGAGATACAGTGAAACAGTGGAATCCTATTAGCGGCAACTCAAACTTTCCAACACTTTGTTAACCAAAACTTGCTATTAATGGAGGCTATTTTTATTCTTTGAGCACAAGATTATTTGCAATTAAGCAGTGAGTTGCTATTATAAGGGTTGAATTAAGAAGACTCTAATGTTATCCCTACTTCAAACTAGACTGTCGCAAAATGGACTAATACCCCCTACAAAAGCTTACAAGTCAATAATTAAAAGCCATTTCCAACAAAGGGCAATAACTCTGTCAAAAGTCTATTGATCATAAGCAAAATTTCACCCAAACAGCTCTGCTTGATACTGATCACATATAAAGTTTGAATAAAATTCGCCTATTAGTTGCCGAGAAATTGAGCGGACACATCAAAGCTACAGATAGACAGATGGAACGACAAGCTGACTCCTTTATACCCCCAAAAAAGGTTTTTTGGGGGTTCTGATATCATCCAATTATTTTTAATTTATACTTACAAATGAACAGAATAGTCATTTTTGATCAAGTCAGCCAGAAAACTGGACTGTTTGGCATCTAATGGTGTAGCCTTGTCTACTTTACACATTACAGTACACTGTCTGGATTCTAGGGCTGTAACCTGAAGACATGCTCAAGAGTCTTATTAGCCATTCAATTACAGATACTGAGTAGCTTAGGCATTCAGAGACTTGCTTTGTATAGCAAATCAGAATCAGAATATCAACTTATCAAAATCAACCAAACACATTAAACCCCAGTCATACTAGACCAAGTTCAGACTACGGCAATGTATAACAGGTCCAATGCAGTGCAAACTTGTATGACATAGAAGAAACACAGTAGAAACCAATACGGCCTTGATGCGATCTTTATGGTCTTGGCTAATGTGGGTTAATTTTTAACATGTTGAAAATACTTTGCCAGGACCTGACCGCATAAGAATGCACCAGGACTCAAAAAAGACGTGGGAACAATGGCACTGATGTAATGCCAGCCAGGCATGAACCTAATATGGTCATCATTAACAAAGTACAAAACTGGTATGGACAGGAAAGATTGCACTCAGTTCTAGAAATGTTGCATAATGAAAGAGAACAGAGAGTGTGTGTGGCATTTCATCTCAGTCTCTTGTGTTTGTCAAGTTAAAAGCACAGTGCAGTCTTTGTAGTCTTTGTCTGAGTGTGATGGGGTATTACTAGAATCTAAAGACAAGTGTCCAATGAAGGATGCCATGCACATTTCTTTAAATAGGCCTCACACAGGAGTGTGGAGGTCACATGCCAGTGTAACAAGCGCCATGTCTGACATGGCCATCCTCCGCCGTGAAAGCTTGATAGTAAACTGAAGCCTAATAGATTAAGGATTAAAAATAACAAAGGGCAATAACTCCAAAATTATATAAGCCAGAGTTACAGTTCTTGTGCACTGCACTTCTCTTCCATGAGATCTATCCACCAAAAGTTTCAAGTTGATAGCTAAAATACTTTAGGAGATATGCTCCGGACAAAATCCAAGTCTTAAAAATAGCAAGGGGCAATAACTCCAAAAGAATGCAAGCCAGAGTTAAAGTTCTTGTGCACTGCACTTCTCTTCTGTGCGATCTATCCACCCATAAAGTTTCAAGTTGATAGCTATTATACTTTAGGAGATATGCTCCGGACAAAATCTAAGTCTTAAAAATAACAAAGGGCAATAACTCCAAAATTATACAAGCAAGAGTTGCAGTTCTTGTGCACTGCACTTCTCCTCCATAAGATCTATCCACCATAAAGTTTCAAGTTGATAGCTTTAATACTTTAGGAGATATGCTCCGGACAAAATCTAAGTCTTAAAAATAACAAAGGGCAATAACTCCAAAATTATGCAAGCAAGAGTTGTAGCTCTTGAGCACTGCACTTCTCCTCCATGAGATCTATCCACCCATAAAGTTTCAAGTTGATAGCTTTAATACTTTAGGATATATGCTCCGGACAAAATCTAAGTCTTAAAAATAACAAAGGGCAATAACTCCAACATTATGCAAGCAAGAGTTGTAGCTCTTGAGCACTTCACTTCTCCTCTATAAGTTCTATCCACCCATAAAGTTTCAAGTTGATAGCTATTATACTTTAGGAGATATGCTCCGGACAAAATCTAAGTCTTAAAAATAACAAAGGGCAATAACTCCAACATTATGCAAGCAAGAGTTGTAGTTCTTGTGCACTGCACTTCTCCTCCATGAGATCTATCCACCCATAAAGTTTCAAGTTGATAGCTATTATACTTTAGGAGATATGCTCCGGACAAAATCTAAGTCTTAAAAATAACAAAGGGCAGTAACTCCAACATTATGCAAGCAAGAGTTGTAGTTCTTGTGCACTGCACTTCTCCTCCATGAGATCTATCCACCCATAAAGTTTCAAGTTGATAGCTATTATACTTTAGGAGATATGCTCCAGACAAGTTTAGTGATGGAACCTCGGAAGGACGGACGGAGACCATTACTTTATCTGCTCGCCGAAAACGGCGGGGGATAAAAAGTGTATTACCCTAACCCCTGCCTTAGAATTTTTATTAATTTAAGATTGCAATGCAGCAAGGTTATAAGTCTCTATACATTGTACAGGCACTTTCAATGACTAGATATATTACCTCATAAGCTGTGTTAACTATTCTGTCTCCCCGGAGAACTTCACCTACAAGGAAAAAGGTCAGTAGAATGGATTGTAAAACACATTTTAACAATCATTCAGTAATAATAATGTGGCCACTGGATCTTCTAATCAGGGATTCCTGGTATTTCTAATACCAGTGCAATCATAATGGCCTTTCTTGACTTCTGGGCTCTCACCCCACTATGGTGACTATTTACCTATTGGTGGAAGACAAATGTCCACAAAGATATTTTAATTACTTGTAAATACACTGCTTTTACATTGTCTGCAAGCTATTGTACTGGACAGATAAAAAAAATGACAGAAAAGAAATAATTCAGTTGAAAGAGAAATTCTGATTAATTTTTCCTAAAGATAAATGCTTGTTTTTATAGAATAAAAAATGAGTCCACAGGGCTAGTGTTAGTGTTTGATATTGGGGAGTCATTGACTCCTCACCTTAGAAATTCTGGGGGTCAAATCTGAATTTAAAGGAGTCAAAATGACAGAAAAAGCAAATCATAAGTAGAATTTTACTTATTTACAAGTCACTTTAACTGTTTCTTGTTATGATGTGAAACAAATAATAAATTTGTAGAACTTAAGATAGTAATTTGTATAAAACCATGTTTTGATCCTTAGTAATGACCCCCTTAGGAGAAATTTCTAGGGTTCAGTTAAGGTATTTTCAGATTTTGGGGGTCAAAACCCTGGTTTAAGGGCCAAACACGAGCCATGGTCCATTAGAGTCCTATATTGTAAATTACAGACTCCTTCCTAAGGGGTCTTAAACTCTCTGTGTCTTCTTGGTGTGGAAAGTAAATTTAAGGCAAAGACATCAGGGGATGACTCAATTTTTCGTTGAATGGAGTTTTACGCCACTGTCAACAATCTTTCTGATTTATAGTGGAGTTTGACAACTAACAATGGATTCCTGGTGCCTGTTTTACTAAACATCTTACTATCATTTTTTGAGCAAGTCAAAAATTAAAGTTGCTTCTACAGTAGAAACTATATTTGGAAATCTGTCACGCATTGTCTCATTTGAATCGTCTTCTAAAGACGATTCCAATGAGATATTGGAAGACAGAATCTAAAGATAAATGAAAACATCAGGTACAATTTGTGATTTGACTTACGATCTTTTTTTTTCGTAAGACTTTTAGTAAAACAGGCCCCTGGTATTTCTCACACCAGTACCACCATCACATCTTTTCCTAGCCTCCAGCTGCTATCCCACATAGGATTCAGGGCTTGAAATTGACACTTAAACAAGGGTTCTGACATGCAAAAAAAACTAAAATCCAATTTAGACCACTCAAATTTTGTCCGGGGGGGGGGGGGGAGGGGGGGACTTTGAACTTTCAGTATTATCTTATGCACAAACTCAGATTGTTTAGGGTCCCTAGAGCCAAATTATACAGTACTTTGGACCCTGTTATGTTGAAGTCATACTTAAATGTTGATTTACCTAAATTTTCAGCCTTGTAAACAACTCCACCTGGTGGCTCACAGAAAGGCACTTTATAAAACTCATAGGGGAGCTGTGTTTTTACACTTGTCAACTTGACACCCTGAAAAAAAGAAGTTTACACTAACAGACATTGAGATAAATCAAAAACCTTGGTTTGTGAAAGACAAATGGGCTCCCCTAAAAAGCAAGTTTTTTTCAGAAGTTTTGTATTAACCCTGCCCATGAAAAATGACCTTGAAGTTTAGGTTGATAAAACCCATCACCAATTATATATAAGCATTGAATAGGCTTCAATTAATCAGAAGTACCATTTCTTTTTTGTAAAAAAAAAAAGAAAGATTCCCGCGTTTTAATTGTTCCAAAGACCCGCACAAAAAAGTATGGTGAGCGAAGCTTTTCATACTGTGCTCAAGAATGATGGAATTCCCTGCCGTCAGATATCAGACACACTGAGTCATTACAAGCCTTTAAAAAAGCCCTTAAGACTCACCTTTTTCAGTATTCTATGACTAGATCTAAATTGATTGAAATTTTTACATTGATCAGCGACAAACTGTGTTTTATTTAACATTTTAACTTGTACAGCGCTAAGAGCCTGAATTTTTGGGATGTAGCGCTTTATAAATGTTCATTATTATTTATCATTAAAGTGTTAAAATTGATTATCCTCAATCTAAGATGTTGACTTTCACAGATAACCTTGATTTGAGCAGATGTGTATCTGTGAATGAGCATTATTTTCTCAATTAGATTAGAATAGCAAGAGATTGTTGTAAAACATATATGCCCCCAAAAGAGCAGGTCAATGGCATATTTATTGTCAATTAAGGACAATAACTCAAAAACTTTTGAGTTACGGTACACTACACTTCTCATCAATGAGATCTATCCTCCTGAAGCTATATGATTCTATCTTGCATACTTTTTGAGTTATGCTTCAGACAAAACGCAGGCTCATAAAAATGACAATGTTCAGTTTTTTGGATATTTTTTGCATACAGAAAAACAGTCAATCATCATACCAACCTTTACTTCTACTGGTTCACCAATATGAAATTCTACAGGGGCCACACCAGGGATATAAAACCCATTGCATGTTACTGTCAGGAGTAACAGAAGTAACAGCCTCACAATCTGAAAGGAAAAGAGGTACTTTTAGTAACACAGACTTCATGAAATACCGCAAGTCCCACCAACATGTCTGGTAAAAATCATGCTGGTCCGATAAGTTGTGCATGAATGCAGGACCGACTGACTGGTAAAAATCTAACCACATACACAATTTAGATCGGCCTGGTTAAAAATTTAAGTCTACCAGACCCACTGTCCTGTAAAAAATATGGGTATTTCGTGAAGACTGGTAACAATTACCAAATCACTGTCCCAATCCCTTGACATCCATCACAACATAGTTTAGCATACCTGGGGCTCAGCAATTAAAATGTTATCAACCTAAACAAGATGTGTACATAAAACTATAGTGCCCCTATAAATTTATTGGTTTGAATGAGGTTTAATGCCGCTTTCTACAATCTTTTAGTTACATTGCAGAGGCTGAAGCCTCCAATTTCACAAGGGTTTAAAATTATTAACCAATTGGTGGAAGACAATTAGTCGGAAAGGATAAGTGCGGTAGCCGATGTCCCAAAACTGTCAAACCCTAATTTACTTAAAGAGTTAAATCTACCATGTCTTGAAAACAGACGTAAACATTTTGATCTGATCAAAGACTTCAAGATAATCACCCATTCAGATGATATTGATCTCTCCAAATTCTTCTTGTTTGCTGAATCAGACCATTTGAGGCGGAATAGTTTAAAGTTAACAAAACCTCAATCAAGAAAATCTTTGCAATTGAACTTTTTTGCTGTGTTCACCATGGAAATAAAGAACAATTTATCTTGCAAAAAGTGGACCAAAATAAAATAAAGTTAGATAGATTGTGGTCTACTCTTACAAATGATTTGCAGGGAAAAAGACTAACAATTTTAACTTAGGGGCCCAGGCTGCCAAAATTCAATATTTTACATTAGGGATATGGGCATCTTCTCCAGAAATCTAGGGGCCCAGCCCAAAATCTAGGGGCCATGGGCGACTGGGCCCCTGCTAATCTTTTTCCCTGATTTGATATGTCAAACATATATAAGCTCAACCTGACTTGAAGAATATAAAATCAAAACAAGAAGGGGTGGGGATGACAACCCAATAAGGGTTAACCAAAAGATAACCAAAAGGTAATAGAATTTTGCTCTAGATAACTGACCTTGACCTTGTCAGATCAGGTGACCTTGATCCTCAACAAAGAAGTAGATTGATGAGAGTGACCTTTATGCCAAATATGAGCATTGTAACCTAAAATGTGTTATTGATAAATGTTTTGTGTTTGGGTTTAGTTTCACAGACAATTATCAAGACAAATCCCCAATCTAATATAATTCTATCTATCTATCTCTGGATACTGTCCAACCCTCTCTTGAGTATTACAGACAGGAAAACTGTGCGCATTGGAGTGTTAGTTAAGTTGAAAGAAGTAAAAGTAAAGATCTGATATGTCCAATAAGTGAAAGTAGATAAAAGTAAAAGTATTGGATTAAAATGTTAGTAAGTGGAGTAAAAGATATAATTAAAAACAATCATCTCCAGACTAATATTGAATACCTGCCACAGCTTTCTTAAACTGATCTAACTCAGAGAGTGTGGCGATATGACAGGGTAACTGGTTCCAAAGGCTAATAGAGAGAGGGTAGAATGAATATTTGATGTAATCAGAGTTAACCTGGATTTGTCATAGAGAAAGGGGTGCATTTGAGCATTCCAGACCCCCCCCCCCCCCAAACACACACAAAAAGGCAAATATCTTTTCTGCTTTTCCACGACTAGAACCCAATGTTGTGGGTGCTCACATCTCGCATCATGCATAGATTCCAATGAGTGCCTATGGATAATGCAACATTTTATTTTTAGGAAAGAATCACTCTTCTTTTCTGCAGCTCTATCCAAGAATTCTAGTTATTGGTGTAATTGGAGACGATCCTTGGTAACTTCGAGTTGAAACGAAAACACCGACACGAAATGATTTTGTTGTTATGGCTTCTATTTTAAACAAAAACAATGGCTTGTTGAAGGATAGTTGAAAAAAAAAATTAACCACAGCGTAATTCTTTCAACAAATATCTTGAAATGCATATTTGGCTTGTTTATTTCAGAGAGTTTTTGAGAAACTCTGCGGTCAAGACCTACCGGAGTCGCCATCTTGAGTCAAACGTGGAAGTTGACGTCACCGGTGTCGATTTTTGTTGACACCAATTGAAATTATCTGTTTGACGGAGGGGGAGGTCCGATAGCCCGACAACACTTTTAAAAAGTAACCCTTGTCCGATTATTCGAGTAAATCTTGCTAAAATAAGTAAATAATTCAAATTTTCATTATGCACTCACGAATTGGACCTCCTCACCGACTTTTATATATGTAATAAACTCAATAAATAGATAACAATTTGCCGATTCTTGGAATAAATTCAGGTATTAATTTGGATGTTTTATTAGAAAAAATATCGATTTATTGCTAATTGATGGCACTTTGAATTATTTCTTTTAAATGTTGAAGCCCATTTCTCCGTTTTCGTATCCACTTCGCTGTCCGATTCTTTATGCAAGAACCTTGGATATCAAACTGAAAAACACACTTTCAACCGCTAATTTTAATTTCTTTAGTGTAACTGTGCTGTTGTTCACTGAGGCTTATTTTATTATTGTAGGAAGAAATCTGTGACATAATATTAACTAAGTCAAAAATGAACTCCATTTCGACATCCGAAATGTCAATTTCGTGCTCGCTATTCAACAGCTATTACCATGAATGATACCACTCACATAGATGTCAGAAAATTGTGACCCGTCACGCGAAAAGGGGCCATTTGAGAATTCTGTAAAATGAATTATTGAAAAAAGAGATTTGATCCACAAAAGGTCCACCAGAAGTCGCATTTCAAAAACTTTTTTACTGGAAGGTAGCTTGATCATGTTCCCTTTTCGCGTGATCATTCACAGTTATCTTATTACCTCCAATGATTGAAATATGCATAATAATACATGTACAAAACCAAGCTTTGAAAGGCCCGATTAATATGACTTTTTGAAGAAACAGTATTTCGTATTAAAAAAAGTTCCGTTTCGCCGACGAGGGCTGTCCTTAGTCGCCAGTCGATGTCAGCCTTCACAACGAAATAACTCTCACCATTTCTGATAGTTATACTTATTGAAATGAACTATAAAGCATTGGGCTGGTTCTTAAAAGTAATTAAATGGAAAAATAGCGTGTTATGTTAAAGCCCATTTCGCTGATGGAAGGTTTATTTCGCACTATTTCGTGCGAGAATTTGTTTCTAACTAGTATGATTTCATGACAGTGGACAATCAAAATAGCACAACTACAGCTTTGTTGAAGCCGTAGTTAAAACATTTTACTCGCTCAATGAGGGCCTTAATTAGACAACTGCATATGCGATTAGAACCCGCTAACAAAAACTCTGGAGAAAAGATGGCAAAATATTGATTTGATGATTTTGGACAAAATCTTTTGTAGACTGTACAATTTTCAACCAAAGTAAAGTTTTCTTTGCCTTTTAAGACATTCGAATTAATACTTAACGAATAAACGACATGTTTAACTCTTAATTTTACTTTTAAATGATCAGCAAGGTCATTTAATGACTGTGGAAAATTTTGAAATATTTTCGTGAGTTTGTGGGGAAATGTCAACTTTTGGCATCGGGAACGGGTCCTTTTGAGGGTACCAATTTAAGAAGGAAAGCACGCTTTAACAACGTAAATAACGCGGAATTACGGACGGTTAGGACAACAAAAAGATTTGCTTCCTGGCTTATTATATCAGAAAGATAAGGTTGTTGATCAGCCATGATATATATAAATACTAGTAGACATCATTGAAGCATATTGTGCTTAGCTCGCAGTGGCGGAGCCATGATTTCTATTTAAGTGATTCGTACAAACATAAAGGGGGTTAGTTTCCCTAGTCTTACACAATTTTAACACTTATCATGCTGAATTTAAATAGTTTTAAACAAATTTCCCCAACAAGAATGCTCCATTATTTTCACCACAAAAATTAAGTAGATCGTAGACAGTATATGACAACTTGAGATCAGACTACACAGCTGTGCAGACTGATCTTAGTCTTAACTGTCTTCTAAAGCTATGTTTCCAACAGGAATATTTCGAGAAACATCAGGAGAAGGGTTATTTGGTATAATACATGATAATTAATCAATTGAGCTTCAGAGAGAGTTCGTTCAACCCCCACACCCGAACCCCCTCTGGATCCGCCACTGGCTCGCTCTTGCTGACAGGTTTCGATTAACAATTGGCTGTTCTTACCGGCTGTGTTCCTTGCTTGAGAGACCACGTCTATTAAGCGACCATTTTTATTCAGCGACCGTTTTCAAAGCCTCGTTCTTCAAATCAGGATATCTTAAAATGTAACCATAATTCGTCGAAGAATTATCATAAATGAAACCTATGTTGTTAAAACTCATTAAAATCGTCTCTATTGATTTTGGACAACTTAGGATTATTGAGAAATTCACAATAACATACATATTCAATCAAAATTATGTTTTTAATTTTCAACGAAACGTGTACTAAGTGACCATTCTCATAAACGACCTTTTTATGTGTGTGTTCCCTTAAGAGGTCGCTTAATTCACGTTCTACTATACTAACAAATTGAATTTAAAGTCGTGCCCATCAAGATTCTGATTGGCCGAAAATTCGTTCTTGAAGATATTTAGTCATGAAATATGAAAGGGTTTTTTTCCTTCATGAGCGTGTGAGTTTAAAACCATGATGACTCTGTGTGTAGTCTTGAAGTGGTTTCATACATAAGTGCGGTGATAAGGTTTTTATTTTCTGACCACATAAAATAAAAAAATCTCTATTTCGTTAGTGTAGTGAATTGAATGGTAACGGTAGCGATTTTTTCTTGCAAGTCCCATCTAGTTACCATCGTAAAAGTTGAATGTGTTTTACAATGAAGAAAAAATTTACCCGATCAAATGATCAATTGTTAAAATAAAATCGATGTTTTATCTCGGTAGTGACACGTCGAACATATTGGGTACCGTAGATAAACCCTTAACAATCGGGGTCGGACAATCAGTCGATAAAGGTAGTCAAAATGTATGGTTGGGCGAATATCTTTTATTTTATTTTTATTGTAATTATTCTATTATTATTATGATGATTTTATTTTATTTTCCTATAGTTTGACGTTATAAACGCTACTTTCGTAATATTTTGGGATATGTTTCTGTTTTAATTTTATCGCGGAATGTAAAACCAATGTTCCGTCGATCCATACTAGAATAAAATGTATTGATATCGATGGATCAGTGCAGTTGTAACTGCCTATAAACATATAGGCAGTTACAACTGTTTCACGCTGAGCCATCGGTATGGTCAGTTGGCACGAAGAAAGCCGTAACTACAGCTTTGTTAAACAAAAAAACAAATGATATAAAACAGGTAGCAGCTTTGATCGTGAAAAATGCCTAGATCCGCACAAATGTATTCTTACACATTGAAATTCAAGTTACCGGTACGTCTAAAACTTCCTACTTTCCATGCCTTAAACTCTTGTAAACGAGAGTTTAAGCAGTATTTGGATAAAATAGGAAAAAATGAACTTCGTTTACACAACTTCCTGGTTTAATGATATACATTGTACTTAGGTTATTTCTATCATATTTTCATTCTATATACAGGTATTGAATATCGATCTAGGTGTTCATGTATAAAAATGGAGTCCCAATATAATGGACTAATTGGATTTTACGTGATTTTCATCTTATTGTCGTTACTTGGGAATATAAACTGTACATCGTATACAAAGACAAAGACTATACATCCAAATGGACAAAGCCCGGCGCTCACGCCGGAGGAAATGTACAGAGACATGTTTACACTGGGCTCCGACAACTTTACGGACAGCGTTCTCCGACACACAGATCCGTGGATCGTGATCTTTCATGATGGATCTGTGGATAAATCTTGGAAAACTATGGCGACAAATATGAGAGGATTGTGTTGGATTGGACTGGTAGATGTTCGCTCGAATAAAGAGTTACTTCACGATATGGTGAGATTGTTTGTTTGCTGTTTGTTTATCTTATTTCGGATTTCAACATTATTTAAGTTGTTTCACGACAAATGGATTCCTTACGCATCGATTCCTGTTATTAATTTGACCTGAACTGTCACATCATCATATCCGCGGCCCCATATGCCCAACCTACTTCACTCGTTTGTGAGTGAAAAGTATTGGATCGGGCTGTGGATATTTGTTTGCGCGGATCAAGATTTTTTTCTCAATGAGTAGCTTGTTGGAAAGGTGGAATGAGGTTCAACCGAAAAATAAAAAAAAAATCACAGAAAGCGAGTCTTGACGAAATTGTAGTTACGACATTTTGCTCACCTACTGACCAAACGGTACTTTGATTTTTCGTAGTTTTTAACTTGATAATCTTATCTTAATAATTCTAGGGGATGGGCTACGGACAACGGTCTTTAACCCTGGATCCACGTTTGACGTATATGGTGTTTAACGTCACTTTCTATAGCATTCTAGTTACTAGTATATCACGGCGGCTGACGGACGTAATCATCGCTTCGGACATTCTCTCATTAGCACAACCACAATGTTTATCGAACAACTAACTGCTAATTATTTGTAGTTGATTATACACCGACAAGAAAGAATGCTGGTCGCGGCTGGTTTCAAACTTCTGACAACATGATTCGCAGTCCACATGAGGCTCAGTGGTGTGGCGTGTTTTTTGTTTTGTTTTGTTTTTTAACCAAAGAACGTTCGATGCCCTTCTGCGCCATACATCATATAGACATACTCTTCAGATAAAGTTGGTGACAGGAATAAAAAAAAGGTTGTCATAATACAGAAATGTTGCACAAAATGGCTTTAAAAAGTAAAAAAAAAATGAACATCGATTTTCGTTTTCGCCATAAAATTCAATTTTTCTTTTTATTCCCCAAACGTCTTTTTTGTGTCGGTTCCACACAAAGACTACCGTGAAATATTATTTTGCGATAGGTGTTGATTTGAAGTGTTCTCCAGCATGAAAGTCTTTCCAATTACTAGTTTTTCAAACATGGCGTCAGACTTTATTTTATACAAACGAATTATCATTTACTTATTTAGATAGAAAAAATAACTTATTCGTTAAATTTTGTTCTCCATATTCTATGTCAGATGTTCAATAGCCGTGAGGAAGTTGCCCGGGTATATCCATACGGGGACAGAAATGTTAAAGAACGAAAGTGGACCAGAATCAAGACTCCAGAAGCGGCCATTAAGTCAGCCATGGCGAAACTTCCGGATAAAACTATCAATTTTACCGGAAATGACGCAAAAGATATATTTACGGACAGCTTCTTGTCGATTCCGTCCAGGTTTCCGGTGTATCTTATAACAGGTAGGCCCCTACGAGTCTATTAGACTTTTTTATGGTATGTAGACCAATTAAAGAACAACGAATGTCATCTAAAAAGTGAGACTGGTTCTTTTTCTCTATGAATACAGTAAACTCTCGACAGTTCGTATCTCAAGGGACCGGGACAATTTATACGAACTAAAGGTAGTACGAACCAACCAATGTCAATGAAACATTACAATGAAATTGAACATGCATGTGCTAAATTGTCTTTTGTTTTCATATTCCATATCAACTAGTACGTTGCTATGACGTTATGTTGAGGCGTCACTAAGAAAGACGTCATTACTTTATCATGACCACATGCATAAAAAAAGATAACAAAATTGTTGCCTCTTTTTATTGCTTAATCTTTAAAAAAAAAAAAAAAGATTAAAAAGATGACTGGTTCTGTCTGGCGAAAAATACTATGCAGGGACAGTGCGCTCTCTCAAAATACCTTATTTCTGTGGATTTATTTTTCGTTGGTAAAATTGCTCTTGTGCAGAAAACTTCTGTTTTGCATGAATTTTCTCATATCGACGATCTAAATTACGAGCAAATATTTGCACTGTAGTACTTGATCACGATTTTTTGTTAGAAGATACCATCAAAAATCTGTAAGAAAAACATCTGATGCAAAATCTTTAACTCAAATTCTCTTTTTATCGGATGACCTCCTTACGGCTTCTTTCTTGTTTTACTAATCGTTTTTTCTCATCGCTTCATTAAAAATAGTTCATAAAAACTTAAGGCACTAATTTGCTATATGAAATTTGAGAAAACTTGTATAAGGTATACTATGTTTTTCATTTATGGAGATTTTGAGAACTGGTCTATTTGAGCACGCGGGCGAAGTCCTGGGCTAACAACGCAGAAAAGTGTAAAAAAAAAAAAAAAAAAAAATAGGAAGAGTGAGGAAACATATCTTCGTATACTTATGCTATAAACCATTTTCTATATTCATTAAATACAGAGAGTCTATATGAATATTTTTACCATGAATACTTTTTTTTAATCGAAGCAAAGCGGTATTGACCTGATATTACCAGTTTGATGATAAGACATTATAGAAGACAGTCTTTTTGCAAAAACAATTTGCATAATGCATGACCCTAGCCAACTCTTTTCACCTGAATTTCTTCGGTTCTATAGGTTTCATAACATTTTAACCCTGGTGATGACTGCATGATTTAAAGAAAAAAATATTAGTGTTTTAAATTTCATTTTCATTTGGTCTCCACTGTGAGAAATTATCATGCCTCGGTAAAGCCTAGTCCTGATAATTGCTCCCAACATCGGCCAGATTATATCAGTAGACCCTAGTAGTTAACATATTTTTCCCCTTACATATACTTTGACCGTATAGGACTAAAATATTGTTAATCTAATAAAGGATCGATTATATTTCAGACCAAGAAGAGACGTCCAATCTGTTTAAAGCCATTTCCACAAGGTTTGAAAAGTATTTCAACTTCGGAAAAGTGATTAACCCAACTGAGGCTGAGCTTGTAGAACTCGGGTTAGGATCACAGAGTTTGACAAAACCTTGTCTCTTTGTTATGGTGTCAATAGACGGAACCGTTGAAAATATACACGCCATAAAATATGACGAATCGAAATTCGGTACAATGAATTATACCAGTATTTTACAGTTTCTGTTTGCCATTAATCTTCAATATCGCCATTTTCTACCCGGAAACAATATGGCGAACAGTCAACAGGAAGCGGAAATGTCGGACATAGTTAGACTGGAGGAAAAGAGATTCGATATACAGTTTCCAAGATCAGCTAGTTCCCATGCTAATGACTCTAAAAAAGCTCAAAACCAGTCAAAAAGGCGTGCTCATCATAGGGACGAACTGAATAACGAAACGCCGAACACGATCAAAATGAAACCAGATAAACGGAGTCACGTAATTAATGATGAGTTATAGACAGGAAAATACCTTTTGTTTTTACCTACCATTCAAAAAACTGTATTATCGTTTTCTTTAATACATAATTGAGACGAAATGTGAATATTATAGGACGAAATTTCTTGCATCAAGTCATTTTTAACGTAATTGCTATGCGAAGTTCATGAGGGCGTCAATTTTTGGGTTCCGCTTAGAAAACGTCAGATAGGGTAAAATGAACGAAAGCGATTGTTAGTTTTGGACAATTTCACTGGTAAGGCGGTGCGTTTATCAAAATGGAAATTTACCGTTATCCCTCGATAAACCACCGATAAGTATCTCAGATATTATGTTTAACATGTACGTAAAATGAAAATGGGTATTTTCTTTCTACTAGTGCTAAGTACATGAAACTTTGGTTCATCAATGCGAAATATCATGCGAGACAATCTGCCCTGCTCAAGATGAAAATGTGAGTAAAACGTTCAGGATATGGTGCCCCGCTTTGCACAAGTACTAACACGCAAAGCGGGTTATCATTTCAAAACGTTTACAAATGACTTCGCATTCGAAGCACCGAACATGTTTGTTTATACGTTAGCAGACGAAAAGTAACGTCTAGAGAGTTGAAAGTAAAAACGGAGAACGGTTTTTTCTTTAGAATAGATAGGGGTTGTTTATAATAAACGATTCTTTTAAATAAAAGATCGTTTAACCACGTCATAATGTGGGAATTGCACGTGTTTATAGCGCATGGACGTATAGATCTATAGCATATTATATTCTTATTATAACCTATAACATTTATGATGCTAATTTATTTAGCATATAACATGTATGTTTTGAGTAAGTCAGTGGAATTTTGTTATGTTATGTTACATTTCAAAAAGACTTTGCTTTCTATTTTGGTCATGTATCAATCGGTCCTCTTATGTTAAAGGTTATGATTAATATTAATAAAGATCGAAAGTCAGTGTCTCACAAGGTCTAATATTTGACTGTTTACATTCATTATATAATAGAAATATTTATCGTATCTATACCATCACGTGACAAGAAGTAAGGTAAACTGTGCAGGAGTTTTATCGAATAATTATAAGGTATTCATATAATATTTAATTAATATTAGCTTTGATATTTATCATGGAAAAATTATATTTAGACCATGCATGAAGTGAATCGATCTATCAGACAGCAATATTTTGGCAGATACATTAAGAGACATTATATCACAGTTGCGAAAATCCAACAGTTGAGAAAAGTGATGTTCAGCGATTCTTTGATTGTTTCAGCCATGCGTTCAGGATAAAAAAGTGGAAAACTGTTTTCAAATTATTCCCGTTTTACACGCAATTGCACGCGTAAATCGGAATATAATTTGCAAACAGTTTTGTTATTTTGAAAGCGGGGCAGATTACTTCCATATTAAGTCCGTCATAGAACTTCGTTTTTCACTTGCTTCAATGTCTGGTTAAAAGAACAGAAGACGAAAGATTTGTTTTATTTGAGGGATTAAACGTCAATTTCGACATTATTGCAGTTATATTGCGGCCCCTCGAGTAATTACCCATGGTCTCCTGTCGTTTTTCACACCTGTATAGTCTGTTTGACTTCTATATGGACCGACCTTTTCATCAATTGCATAAAATCGAGTTTGAATTAGCAATTTGTATGTGGTAAAATCTTAATTTAAGCTTAATACCATTCCAAAAAATATTTTTTGAGAATAAAATGATTTCAAAATAATGATTTTGTCTATCTAGTTAATGTTAATATTTTCACATTTTCCGCTCTTATACACGAGGGGTGAAGAAGGCTGTTTAGGCTGTAACAAGATGTAAACAATAGTAAAAACACGTGGTTTTATACTAAACATTTGACAGAAGAAATGTCCATTCTTCCTTATTTGGACGTGCTAATTAGCATATCGACGGGCATGTCATCTTAAACTTAAATATTTAGTGATTTGTACCGTTATCAATCGCCTGCTTATCTAGTTTTCATCGTGAAATTCACAACGACTTCGTTAAATAATGCTTTTTGATTGGTCTAAATATGTGAATATGGGGTTCGTCTCAAAAATGATAACAACAATTATAATTTATTAGGCCAAACGGTTTTATACACAGTGAAAATACACTCAGATTTGATATCCCAAGAAATTAAAAATCTTCGACCAAATCAATTTTATATAAATACTCGATTTTATACCAAATCGACTCATTTAAAATCATACACGTTTGACTCGGCCCCTATGCAAATCAGAACTATTTTTGGTTTGGCAAGTCGCTGTTCCGTTTATTACAGACACTAGAAGGTATGAAAGGCTGGAAGTTAGCATGTAGACGGACGGACAAAATCATTATTTTACATTCAAAAATTCTGAAAAGCAAGATTCGTCATGGTATTAGATAGAAAATATGATATGACAAGAAAAAAATAAGTTTCATTAATTCAATTCTGAGATTTTTTACGAAATGTTGGTCCATATAGAAGTCAAACGGACTATACAACCACATTGTTTCTTTTGGGCCGGCAGTGGCTTATCTCAGTTAGGTATACTAATGATTATGATATGACCTACGTCGCGGGAGTGAAATAAACCCGTTGAATATTTTTGATATTACACGGGTGTTATTGCACTAGTGGAATAACTATGCAAATGAGCTCAGAGCGAATAGCAACGCTATTTTATAACCGCGAAAATGACGTCATAATGTATATATATTGTGACGTCAGTTTTAAACGGCGTAATAAGTTTCGCGGAAAATTAAAATGTCGAATTTCAAGAATGATGACGATTTTTCGCGAAAATTCGGGTCATATTATACATAGAATATCAAATTTGTGCTCATAAAATACCGAATTTATTAAACTCGTCATCTAACACAGATAAAAACTCGGCGCAGCCTCGTTTTTATCTGTTTATAGATGTCTCGTTTAATAAATTCGGTATTCAATGACCATTCATTCAATATCCTCTATTCATACACCCAATGGTCGGAGACAAATGACTAGTGTCACATTGACTTGTGTTTAACATCGGATGAAAATTGGCGTAGTCGGGGCTCGAACTCATGTCCTGAGGATTGACAGCCTAAATGCGTCGGCTGCAGAAGTTTAAAAAAAAAGCGTGGTTTGTCGCGTGGTCTAATTAAGAAAGAAAATCTCGTGTCGCAATATGTAAGAAAAAGACAGTCGCTAATGCTCTTGATTGTCCTCTTATACCACGACACACGTTTTCTATCCTATACGCATACAAATAAGCGTATCAACCAAATAGGCCTAAGATCACCGCACACGCTTACAAAAGCTCGGTTGTTGAGTGCACGATAGTGAATGAATAAAGAACACACTGTACGAAAACACATTTATATCTGTTCCTTTGATAGTACAATTTTAACAAAATTGCAGTTTTTAACATAACATAACATAACAAAATTTCAGATTTTTCACCGACGATGACGTAAACGACATGAAGGCTATCGAAATAACTCGAATTTACCTCGAAAACAACCGATCTTAAAATGTAAAATGTAAAATATAGAGTCTACAAATGTATATGTACTTTTAGAGTCAATCACCTGTGCAATATCCAACCCTCCCACCAAATCCACCATCCTCGTTAAGAACTGTCCATGGATACTCTATTTTCTGCGCCATATCGATATAGCGTAGCAACTAGGAAGAGCCCGGGGTATCCGAAAAGGGAAAGGTAACACACAGTATCCTAAAGTCTACAGTCACTCGGTTAAACTATCACCATATATGGTGAGTTTCTAATTGGCATAAACGCTCAGCAATTTTGACACAGCTGCCGTTTTCTGTAATCCATCGCGCTAAAGGATATGATATCAAGTGGTATAACACAATCAGTGATTTAAAACGTTTGGCTCTTAAATGAAAATGACCAAAAACTATAAGAGAAGAAAAAATAAGATTTTTTAATGAGCGAAAAATATATTGACTAAAAAGATTGTCAAGAAACGTTGTAAAAGTGTTGAAAGAAGTTAAGAGAATACGGTCATATTGTTAACATAATGAATCAAAGGACTTAAATCGCGTTTCAGAACCTTCAGTCCTTTGTTTCATCATGCTAAAATATGACCGTTTTCTCTTAACTTCTTTCACCACTTTTACAACGTTACTTGACTTTCATTAATAGTTTTCGATCATTAAAATATATCTTATTTTTTTTATTCTCTTTTATGTTTTCATTATTTTCATTTAAGAGCCATACGTTTTAAATCGCTGTGTATGTTATACCACTTGATATCATTAAGGGTCCAACCCATTTAGCTCACATCAAAGCGAGACTGTTTGACTCCTATGTACCCTCCAAACTCTTTCGGTGAAAGAAGGGGAATCATGTTTGTCAAATAGACTTATTTTATTGCTTTAAGTCTTATATTGAAGGGGGATGCTTTCTTTGAATATTGTCGACATTCGGACTTTGGATAAAACGTATTTAGTGCTAGATTGGCTAAACTAGAACGCCATTCGCTCATTCGTGGTTTCATATGGCAGGGAAAGGATTACTGCGAAGAGAATCCAAACATTCAGAAAACAAAAAAATGCATTATGAGAGTCTGGCCCGTATACAGGATGCCCGCGTCACTTGGCATCATCAGAAACCTCTTTCGCTTTAATATTGCTTTATTTACAAAGCTGCATACGAGATGTACTTGTATATTAAAAAAGCTTGACCTTCGGCTGTAGTATAATGTTTGTATTTCATTCGTAGTATATATTACAACTCAGGAATATACATTTACACATCGGTTGTTTTCAGAGAAAATCATAGTTATTGCGATAGCCCCCGTGTCGACTACGACACTGTCGGTGAAAGATCTGAAATTCTGTTATATCACTAGTAACGCCATTCATTTGAAAACTAGTAACAAATGATGATTGTATATTTTGAATTCAAGGATGCAAATATATAATAATAATAATAATATATATATATATTTGGTACAAATATGTTTTCCTTTTTTTAAAAATACCATCGATCACTCAACAACCGAGCTTTTGTTACCGTGTTCGGCGTTCTTATTTGTTTGCTATGCTTGAATACGTAAGAATACCTTTAGACACGTAACGAATATGCACAGAATATCATATAACGCTATGTTAATTACCTGCAAAATGCATTCTCACGATATTCGTGTCGCTGTCTTGGGGCTCTTGTGGTATAGTGGGAGAAACCATGGCATTTGAAAAGGCGATCAAGGTATGCTTCTTTTGTTCACATGTTACAGCGCGCTCCAAATCGGTTGTTTTGTACATACTCATAGAGAGCACCTTCCCTATGCGTTCTGTGTTGTCATGGCACTCTGTACTGTATGGCGGTCCACTGCACACTATCTATAGTCATTGCTATGTCCATGTCACGACGCCCTCATATTGCCCTGAAACCTTTTGAATCGCAAAAAGAACACCCTTACGATCGCAATCCCCGAGTTGCAAGATTTAACCGAGTTTTTATTGTTACTAAAATTCTAGACACTTTTAGATACGTTAGAACATCATCACAATTGTCTCTTCGGCCATTTCTCAGTTAGATTCCATATTTAAGACAAAAGTACCGCTTAGGACGCCGAAATTGGTGACCTACCTTGAAGACAAAATCAAGGAACTTCCTAAATCTCTCGAGTTTGATGAAACCCGATTGCTGTCTTTAAAATGACCTAGGACGTTTTTAAGACAAGAATGCGTCTTATTCAGTTCAGGCCTCTGTATATATAATAGTATCTTTGATTTGAAAAAAAAAAACTAAATCGTTCATTTCTACCAGAATGAAACATTTGCCCCACTTGAATTTGGTCGACTTAAAGGACCTTACACTCTTTGTTTTATGGCCATTCTAATTTCCGAGGCGCTCTGCAAATTGACGAAGGTGAAATGGTCAGCAATCTGTAAAATATAAAATGAAGCAACTATTCTCGTTGTTTTTTAACTTGGCAGTAAAATAAGAACAAACAACAGACCAGATGGCGACAACGATTCGGTCTAAGACCAGTCCGGGCCCAATGTTAACATTTCCTGAGGAAGACGGTCCTGTGATTTTGGAATATTTCTGTACCAATTATACAAGATTAGACATGGCCACAAAAACATACGTCGTGGACAAGGAGCCCAAAACGGTGTCAGGTATGCGGTTGCATAATTTTTATATAGCTCTTTATAATCAAAGTGCTGTAAGCACTGTAATTGTGCGGTATTGAATTATTTTTAATGGTTATTGTTGATTCAGAAGTTTAGATATCTATTTTTGAAAATTAAACGTCTGACTTAAAAATGATGTTGGTATAGTTATTGTCAATCCATAATGCCACATTTAAAGATACCTTTGTGGGAAAACGTACATTAGACGAAGACTTTATCAAAAGGATGTCGACAAAATTAATAAACATCTACCAGCCAAAAATAAGCAAAATTAATGAACATCTACCACTCAAAAACAAGCATTGCGTCATATACAGTTAAAGTTTTAAAAGGCAGGTGAATACACCTCCGTTTTTTATGTGGAAATGCATTTGGAATTAAACGGAAATATATCATTGCTCTACAGCCCTGCATGTCTGTAAGTGTGAGATATGCATTGTGTTGTAGGTACTTAGAGTGGCTGATTGAAAGTGAACTGCGGGTTTAAATGCGTGTTTGTGTGTATGTGCGTGTGTGTGAATGTAAGTTTTATTTGCACTTATATTGTTTTATGTTTTCTTTTATTCGATATGTAATCCAAAATATCTTCAATAATGGAGGCAATAAATAATTTTGATTTTAATTTGAATTTAATTAAATAAAGTATGAAAAAATGAAATATATAAAACGCACACATTGACGTATTTATCAATTAAAAAGAAACCTTCATGATATTTACACAATGTCGACTTTGTGTAAAGAGTAGACATTGAACATCTATACCATGTATACCCAGACCCGCAGGCATGTAATCGATTACGTATAGGATGGAAAACGAGAGCCGTGGTATGTGGGAAATACACACGAGCGTTAGCGATTGTCTATTTCCCATATACCGCGGCACGAGATTTTTCTATCTGACTTAGACCACGCTTTTCTAATATTATCTGTATTTTTAACCCGACCCTCTAGATAATGAAAAAGAGTAAATCTCGCTTTGATATTACTCTCATCTTAAGTGTGAATATGCTGAAATTACTTATGAATCTATTTCCGTTACCATTTTCAGATCTTTTGCACTTTTGCGATGTCGAAAGTCTTTTGGAAAAAAAGAGCTGTATAAATTGTTCGTCAACTTTTTGAAATGACCCGGCCCAGAAATCTGTCGAGATTCACGTGTAAGGCACAATACCATCGTATATCTGTAAATACAATGCTCGTTGTTGTATCTGTGATATTCAATTTTGAAATACTGTTCTCTGATTGGCTAATTCGCTTCAAGCGTGGCCTAAAATTACATTACCTTGCAAATACAATGATTACTGATAACAATATGATAACATGGGTTTTCCATGTTATCGATTAAAATTACCATAATTTTGCTACTTTTTTGCGTTCATTCGTTTAAGTTTGATTTATAGAGATATAGCAAAATGAGGAAATATAAACAATAAACTATTCATGTCTTAATCTTTTCTTAGGTCTGTTAATAGCTATCTGGGTCCTCTTTATGAATTGAGATATGCCCGATTTTTTAATATCCTATAACAGTTGCCATCTTAAAAAAAATCCAGATATGGAAAAAAAAACTTTGGTAATGTTATATAGTTATAACAATTTCTATGTTGGAGTAGTTGTAGAACCAATTCGTAGATCAAGGTAGTGTGGATAAATGTTTCCCTATGTTTAGTTTTGTCATTTTTGAAGATATTTGATTTAAACTTGGTATGTATTTTCAGTATCAGTGATTCATATAACTATTCTCCAAAATCAATTTTCTGACGATTGAGCCCCAATCGCCAAAATGAGTTTTTGGTGGACGTTAAGGTTCACCAGTGTTACTACGTATGAACTATCCAGTCAGATGTTAAAAGCTTTAAGAAAAAGTAGTGCCATCTGGGGCTCTTTTTTTCAGGACCTGTCTCCACCAGACAACTATGCATTTTGAAATAGGCAATATGCAAGAATTTTATACGATTTGTAGATTGTTCGACGATTCCTCTTATATGCGATGCGAAATCACTTACGAATTGTCGACCACGCGAATTAAACTTTCGCGCAAGAACATTTTTTAACGACAATGTGATGATACGCCTATTTGGTTTCCCGTGGTCTACGGGAGGGGGGGGGGGGGGAATAATATTTAACTGACTGGACAGCTAGCTTAGATTAGTGACCTCCCCTGGTACTACTACGTGTATATGTATACACGGTGATCACAATGAGGAGAGGTTCACTGGTAGTCAGCTGTCTGAGAGACAAAGGTTTGTGTATAAACTATCCTGTGACCTAATTTGATGAAGGAATAAGCGAGTAGAACGGGGCAAATAGAAACAGACAAGATATTTGCATTATTAGTACTTTTAACACTTAAAGCAACTTGTAATCAGAGGTGCGTCCAAAAGACACACTAAATGAGATTTTTAAAACAACCTTAGGAGCGATTTTCGATTTTTGATTGAAAGATTTGTTTTCTCATTTAGAATCTTTAATAATTCTAAGTAATCATCATAAGAAGAATAAAAAAAAAGAAGCCGAAATTGCCCTGCAATTCAAATTTTTGCAACAAGCGACATTTAGACTAAGTTTTTTTAATGCCACTAAATTAATTAGGTATCGTTACGACATCTTAGTGACCTTGCGCTTCCATCTCTCTGTCTGTCTTACTGCGATTGGGAAGTTATTCGTTATGAGATATAGAATTTAGATGATCAACAATAACCTTGAACTACAGCTGTATTTGCAAGAATCAACTTCAGCAAAATAAAGAAAACTGTTTATCGTTCAAAATATTTAACTTTCTTCTTTGAAATTAGACCTTGAGTGCATTGACATGGTCTCAATATTAAGAATCAAAGTCGATTTCACATCATTCGAATTCCTTTGTTATGAAAACTGCAATTTGAGCAAAACTTAGAATCCAAGGATAATTACAATTGGTGCTTTAAGTCATTGAACAAATATGCTTAAATTATTTCACAATTCAAATAATTCATCGGGATGACCAATGACAAGTGGAACTGAATCGATCCATTAACTTCGGTAAGTATTCATATATAACAATTAAGTGTTAATTGTTTCACATTGCCGCGCACGGTTTTCGCTTTCTTTTTTTGCATAACTGTATAAAGTTTGTCCCTAGCCTCACGTTGCTCATTTTCTGAATCTAGAATGTTAAATTTAACTTCCTGTATAAAAATTTTGAAGTGCTTTATTGAATTTTGACCAATTGACTTCAAACTATACCCTAAAGAAACAATTATAAGATCCCTGTATGATATTGTAATGAGGCAATCAGAATATTGATTCATTTACGTACAATTTTAATTTAACAATGCTTTACCTTCATGCAGTACATTTTGAGTATCCTCAATCCACAAAATATTGAATAAATAACTGCAGCTAACAACTGACGGGAAATTGACAATGTGAATGATCTTGGGACGATTTTGGAATGAAATTGAACGAGTGCGATGAATGAGTTTTCAGTGAAAATAAAGGGAGGTTATCCAATTTCGCAAATTTAGCGATATTTATCGACGCTCTTCAACAAAATATGCAAACAAGTTCTAAAAATAGCTTTCTATTTCTTCAAGAATTCAGATGCTTCTGTTGTGAATGTAGAATTGCATTTTTTCTAGCTTTTTCTTTTTTGAATATAGTTGTTGATCGTATCTTTTTATGTGATATTGGAGCGTTTTTGAATGGTTTAAGTGAGCGTTTGGAATTAATGAAATAATTATTAGAGCGCTGAGTGAGTTATTTGGAATTGCTTTGATTAAGATGAATTTCCACATCACGATGCTTCTAACTATAACTACAGAGTGAACTGTGAAGACGCTAGTGAGACACACTTGGTAACACCGTGAAATTGACAAGGCAAATGATTTCGGACTGATTTCGGAATGAAAGTGTATGAGCGGATGGAGAAATTAAAGGGCGATAATGTCTTTTTTCGCCCTAAGATCCAAGTACTTTTCTACGAAAAGATTTGTCTGCCTTCACGGTCGCTTCGATTTCAACACCAGCATATAATCAAAGCGCTAAAAGCGCTGAAGGCATGGTTTATAAAGAGGCAAGGTGACATTTGAATGCATGCACTCCAATTTTGAATCTTTTTAGCAAGGTTCTTCTAGGCGAGGAAAAACCAAGGGTTTCATTTACCGATAGGGATCGTTAGCCACATTCCGAACTCACTTCAAAGGAAAACGTCGAACGGTGTGCTCACTATATATTACGCTGAGTCCGCCAAAAACAACTCATTCTCAAGGTATAGATTACTACGCCCGATACAGACAGGCACAACTCGCGTTTTTAAATCGTACTGCGAAGCAGTAGATTTATATCTACCGTTTTCCAGAAATCCAGGCTGTTTGACCCAGTACATTTTTACCATTATCTTCTGAGCAATGTGTTCAAACCAAATTATGTGTTTTCAAACACCGAAGAAACGGCCTTTTCAGTCACAATCTACAAACTTTGTTTATACCTTATTTACTTTTCGACAAATAGAGAAGAGGCTAATACAAAATTTGATGTAATTTTCGCTTTTAGTAATTACCAGTTAGTATTTTCAGTGTTTATAACAAGATTTTCGGTTGAGTAAAGGAGTTGAAACGTACAATAGGTTAACTGTATAATTAATTTGTAGCACTTACAATATTACTGCTCTGAACTTTCTCGAACGGTCATTTACCAGTTGTAAGGCTGACAACCAATCAAATTCTGTTATGATTATCACTCGGTCAAAACCCACGCGTAAATTCAGACCACGTGTAAATTCAGATGGACATCGTCTGCTCGAAATGTGTCAATTAACTTGTTTGTCATTAGTCAATAGTCGTCTGCACTCAAACAGGGAGCGTGGGAAGTTTACTTTTTTTTCGCATGTGTTAACAAATAGAAATAATTTTGTAATTTTGAAATATTTGATTTCAATGAGCACTCTGATCACGCTCCAATCCTATTTTCATTAAATTCAAATTTGAGTATGAAGAAAAATTATTAAACAACAAATAAACCGAAAAAAAACATACGATAAACTGAAATAGGATAGCAGCAAGAGCGATCTATTTTTAGAACAACTCATGAATAATCATAGACTGGTTCTGCTGTCGACTCATGTATGACGACAGTGGGACCAGTCTAGAATAATCATAGAGTGCTGCTAGATTTAATCGATTGGTCAGAAACCAAAGATATAAATAGCATAGTTGGCGATTTCACGTGTTTCTTGAGGGAAAATGCATTTACAGTATTTGGGAAAACCCAATGCTTGAAATACAAACATGTTGGTAATCAAAATTGTAAATAGTTTAATGAAAAATGTTTGTTGCTAAACAGGCTTTTAAACTCTATAGAGAGAGGAATAATATTAACAGACAAGCTTTTAGCTTGGCGCGTGCTCATTATAACAACGTAAAAATCTGCTAAGAAATAATTTAGACTAGCAGAGGGCTATCGAATCAGCAAACTTTCAAAATCGGACCCACGAGGTTGGATGAGCTGGCGATGTCCTCGAAAAGATGGATTGTTAAGACAAAAAACTCACAAATTTAAAGATTTTACCAACTCTTATTGTCCAAATTTGAGCCCTTTTGATTGGCGAACTATTGCACTATCCCAGCCTCTCAATGATGTACGATTTACAGTGCTGACAGCACTTTGATTATAATTTTAGTTGAGTTGATTGGTTTGCTACTAGCCAGTCAATTTATCCATTCGATCATCCCGTCTAGCAATCGTAGTAATGCTGTTTTTCTAGGGACATTAGCTCGTCGGCTCTTTCTTTAACACTGAATTGAATTCCATAAAGAAGTTGTATCTTACTGTGGGAACACAAGAAATTGATTGGGTCAATTTCTCCCTTTCCCACAATATGGTCCACCCTATACTCATACCCCATTATTTTTTTTTATTTCTTACCTAGATAAATATCAAATTACACTAATGCTGATTAACTGTCTGCAACCTGTTCCAAGTTGGCCCAGTCTAAAATTTTGTCGTCTGTTTAAGGGTTTAAGGATGGGACAAGGCTTTTAGATTTTTCTAATTTAGATATATACATTACAAGACAACAAATGTTTAGACAGGCCCAAATTGTAAAGGGTTGCAGATTATATACAATATGTGTGCAAACTAGTAAAAATTGTAGCAGAAAGGGTAGATAGTATTAGGGAGAAATGAGAAAGTTTTAGCAGCAATTCTTCTTTTCTCTATTAGCAAGGTTATTCGTCAAGATCAAATATAAAAGCTATGTATCTTTAACACAGCAGTGATTTTGGCAGTGATAAGTAAGAAAATATCTGGTATACATGATAAGGAAAAGGTGAATAATCAAGGTTATATTCCAGAAAATTGACCTCGAGTGTTGTTTCTTCTATTCAGTTCCCTCGCCTTCAGTACTATCAGTGTCCTTATATAGATATCTTTAGAGATATGACCTAACTTAAAGAACCCTACACCATCGTCAATACCTATCTTAAACCAAAAACATCCGAGCTTAAATTATGTTTCTTAACTTTCTAAATTTCCTACTGTAGACTTTGTTTCTCAAACCAACCTTCAACGTTTTTCAGATTGTTTAGAACGTTCTATGGAACATTGGGACACTGTCGATACGAAGGAGCCCTGTCCAGAACTAGCTCTTAAACCTTTAGCAATGTTCAGAGATCCCTTCAGAAAAGGAAAACACAAACTCGTGTTTTGTGAACTTGATAATTTATCTGGAAAGCCGATGGGTAAGGATATTTGAACAACCATGCCTTCAGAATGATGCGTGAATGTTGAAGAATGGTCCCAATCTTTGCACACAGGTAACATGCACATACTTTTGCGTGCGATTCGGGAATGATAGCTTAAAATTTTAGGGAGGTTTTCGTCTTATTTCAGCTGTTTCATCGAAAATCATCACAATCCTCACTTTTGTGGGAATTGTCATTACTAATTGTTTAGGACCATGGACAGAATATATTAAATAAAATAAAATAGAATAACCAGTCTACACTGGGAATGCTAAAAATAATAAAGAAAAAGGAACCATTTGACTTTCTTCTTCCAGATTGATTCCTTTGTCAAAATGAGTCAAATGTAAAGTATCTCTGCTTTAAACAGTGTAGTAGTCATAAGTAGTTTGATAGTTTCTTTGGAGTTAAAAAAAAAAAGAATGCGCAGTTTATCTTATAACTATACAAATATCCGTGTGATTACATCCCGTATGATATTTTTTACGATATCACATAGTTATTTTTAGAACAATGATATAATGCTGTTATTTTTAGAAACTTGCATTTCAGTTAGAAACATCGACGAAAACAAGACAAATAGAGGTTATAGGATAAATATAAAACATACTTAATGTATTGTATGAAAAAAAATCCAACTCGGTTATGAGAATTTATAATTGTCTCGGCCTAGCATCGACAATGATCAATTTTCCTAACCTTGTAAATGATTTTTTCTCATACAAAACACTAAGTATGTATTATATATATCCCCAATCTTGTATGACGCCATTTCACTAATTCGATTTGTTGCATTTTTTTAGAAAAAAGTAAAACACCGTTTGGAATGCCTGCTTATCAAAGTTAAGAAATTGTCAATTGGATAACTTTTATTATGAATAATTGAAATATTTTATTACATTACTTTCTGGGATTTTTTTAATAAAAATAAACAAGAGTTATAGGAAGATATCAGTTTATCATTATTTAGAGAAATAGATATTTTCATTTCGTTAACATGAGTTAACGGTAGAGATAAGTTTTTGAGTTAAAACATGCAAATAACAATAAATAGATCGAATCTAACTTTTCACGGTTGAATAAAACAGCATTTAATTCGACGAGACTCTTTTTTAACACATATTTGTACATTACTTATTTCATTTTAGAGTTTAACACTCGCATTAAGTGCAAAGAATTACTGGATGCGGTAGCTGTCCATGAGCCCTGGTACGGGTTTGAACAAGAGTTCTATTTTGTGGGCGATTCTGGGATGCCTTTAGACTATGATTATAAAGTAAATCACTATAATACAGGTAAATGTACTTTTCGTATCTATCGCCGAGCATTGTTGTTATTTCATGCTATCACCTTCTCTGTCTAAACAATAGCGTGCGTGCATACATACGTGTCAATGTCTATACATTTGTTAGTCTCTCCTTTTAGATTTACGCGCGTATTTTCGTGGGATATCTTAGTGAAAAATCAACATGAAAATGCTGTTTAGGACCAATCGAATATGGATATATTTTGCTAAATCCACTTTAGCCAAGAACCGCATTCATATCGCAATATCGCAGAATGTAGTAGAATGACGTCACAACTACATGTGAAGTCACTTTGTAAGAGTCAACTTTTCATTTGAGGAGCATTAGTGGTTTTTGATGCTTTCAAAGCATTTGATTAAAACCAAGGGGTTAAATGGTAGAAATAAAGATATTCAGTCTAAAGTTTTGAAGTATGATAAATTCGTAATACGGATTTCTTGTATAAGTAGGCCCTATATGACCCTACGGCTCGGATGCAATTAATTTTTCCAGTCGGGAATATATCATCATATACTACGGCAAGAAAAACCGTTTGACTAATGAAGTCTGACTAGCAATGTCGCGATCATTTCTTAGGTACCTCAGGTCGAATACGGCTTCAATTTTCAAAGAATTTTTATCGATAATGTTTCAGACACAAATAATGAGCTGTCAATGGGCCGCCATGTTGGTTTTGAGCGTGAGATTGTGGACAACCATTTGCGGGCTTGTATATATGCAGGGCTTAATATGTATGGTATGAACAGGGAGTGTACACCGTCCGAGGTACAGTATTTTTATCCTCTCCACCTTTATCAAATTTAGGTTCCGACAAATCACTTTTATCTTCACTACGAAAATATATGTAATAATTACCTCAAAAAGAAAGTCTTATCAAGTATCTTAAAAGTTCACAAAAAGAAGATGGAATTGCTAGAGCAAGAAAGAGTATCCGAGTCCCAGGTATCGGTTAGGGTCACGTTCCCACCCGGGTCTTAAATCATTACCCGTTACCCGACTATTGTTTAAGCAATATGAAGCTTTGGAGATCAACTTAAGAAAAGATTAAAAGAGTTCTTTAAACAGTCTTCAATTCTTTTCGTAAATTTGATTTCCAGCTGGTCCTACGGATTATCATAAAATATTTTTGAATGTGCTAGCTTCTTATTTGCGTATCACAGACTCGCAACTCATTCGCCGTATAAAACGTCTCGAAATTAGTATGTTCGAACCCCTTGTACAGAAATCCAGATCCGCCTTTGTATTTGGGGGCAATGGACAGCTGCCTCCCGACTCTATTAACCGGAAGTGGGTTTTCGTTTATTTTACGGCTCTTTTTGCACATTGTTTAAAAGGACCGGTTTTCATAAGATTCTGGAAATAACATAGAATAATGATGGTAACTTAGCTTCTTTTCAACATTTGATATCAATTGAATGACTGGATCATTGAATTTAACAATAAATATACTTAAAAAGTGAGATTAAATAAGGAGGGGTCATTATAAAATAACGAAAAACTTTCTTATTTGCATGGAAAGGTATGCTAATTTTTTTTACCAAACAAAGAAAAAATATGGTTTTTAAACATATCGGAAAATAAGAAACATTCATTGGGTAATTTCTTCAAAATTTAGTTTTTGTGGCATTTTTTACCCATTAAAATTACAAAAATAAGTGCATTTTTACCCTTTGAAGGCACATTTTGTAAATGCAATTGATCAAATAGAAATTTCCTTGACAAAAGCCATTGTGTTTATGTATAAGGTCTATCAACATGTATGTGTTTTACAGCTTTCAGCTTGTACTGAGTTTATACTAGACCTAAAACGAATTTAAATGTTTTACTGAAAAATGGTCAGTACCACTCAAGGACAGATAACTCTAGCATAAAAACGAGCATGGAAAGGTACCTTCAACTTTTGATATAATGACTATACAATGTTAATCTACCACATATGTGAACAAGAAAAAAATTCATTGGGCGGAAAAAAATGACTCCATGTGCCCATTGCTACCTTAAGTTGATGAAATAAATATATGGAAAGTACTCGAGTACCCGCGGGTAACGGTATCTCGAGTCCCCGAGTACAAAATTTCTACTCGTCAAAGCTCTAGTAAGTGCATACATTCATGTAAACTTTCTAATGAATTCTTCTTACGCATTGATTTTAAATATGAGCCAGTGCGTGACATTTCCAACTATTTCAAATATGCGCAAAGCAAAGACTCTGGCCAGCCTGTGAATCCGCACAGTCTGACCTGAGTCTTTTCTGTGCGTTTAGTAGATAAATAAGGTCTCAAACTATCTGTAGACCATTAGGTAACTTCGTATTTACAGTATTTGGCTGACTATGCTACTAAAATGTCTGCGCCTCACCTACACTTCAAATTGTTGGAAATGTCACGCACAGGCTCATTTATTAGATGTGTCCAATCATGGCTCAACATTTAGGGCGGCTGAAGGATATAAATCCCTGTCTTGATCATACTAAACCAACAGGGATAAGTAATATTCATGAACATATCCTGAACAATCAAAATAACGCATCACTTAATTTTTTAAATATAACTTTTTTTCAAAAGTTTGGAAGAAAAGGTGTACCAAAATAAACGTTTGAATTGTGACAAAAGGGGTGACACCATACACATACATATTGAAGAATAACAAACGTACAGAGGCGACACCCCCCCCCCCCTCCAAAAAATAAATAAATAAATAAATAAATAAATAAATAAAAAAAATGAAATAATAGTCAGTTTTCGGTGCATAAGTTCATGTGCAATATTGCTCTCAAAGAATATCTCACACATGGATCTCCTAATTTTAACCAAAAGTAACCCCCAACATGACTATCCATTCGCTCTGCATGCTGCCTCAATCGGACTCAAAACCTTGCGTTTTTGCGCTTTTTGTAGTCTTTTATTGCAAGCTCGTTTTTGATATGCTCGAGTTTGAGATAAGTCCGGTCGGTGAAATTGGGACCATTGGTATAACTTTAAGAAGATGTTCCCAAAGAAAGTTCATTATGATATGAGATGAATGGACAATAACATTGACTTGCTAACGGGGTTACCCTGTGGTTATCGCTAATGTGGTTCACTGTCATCACTAGTCCACAAAAACATGAGACCTAGAGAGTAAAGAGTATCGGATATGAACACATTCCAATGCAGCCTCCCAGCGTTACAGCATCCAAAGTTCGGCACCGTGTTTTTTTAAATGCTCCCTTATGACCCCTTATGGCAGGTGCAAGTGTCCTTTATTTTAATCTGGCAAATGAATCAGTTCTGTATGACTATGCACAATGACGTTCCGAAATCCAATACTTCGCCACCGCCAAACTTGAAGAAGACTTGGCTTTACTTGATAATTGTCTACACTATTTTTCGTTACCACCTTTATATGCTGTATAGCTCATCCGACTTGAGTTTGGAACGATGCATTCGTTCTGCTGCATGAGTAGAAAACATTGTCATCAGGTGTCTCTGCTCTTGTTTAATATGAGTTCAGGAATATATTTTACCACAATTGTTTACCTAGTGGCCTGCCAAAATTAGGTAATGTCATATCAGCAAATCGATCGATTTCGGGGCACAATTATTTGTCATTCAAAGATGATGCGTTATTTTTGTTGTTCAGTATATAAAATGTTAGTTAAACTTTATGATTATTGAGACCTTCTATACGTTGTTACAGTGGGAATATCAACTCGGTCCACTAGAGGGTATGGAGGCGGCCTATCAGCTACATGTATCCCGTTATATACTGACACGTATAGCGGAAATATATGGTGTGGGCGTGACTTTCTGGAACCCGGCTTGTCTGAGATGGGCGGATAGCCGGGCAACATTACATCTCAACTTTAGTACAAAAAATACGAGAGGGGAGGGAGGAATGGAGTAAGTGATAATTAGTCGGAGTTTAACCATAATCATGCAGAACCCGGAAAATCCCTGTTTTGATAGAAAACAAAGATAAGCCTGTCCATATGTACAGTGTGATATTAGTCTATACCGCCCAACTTTCCTTTTTAAACCCGAAAAGTTAAAAAATCAAAATGAATACTGACTCACGATAAGCGCATCCAGTGCTTTCAGCACTTCGATTTAAATGTTATTTTGAGATGATTGAGATAGTTAAAGTGTTCTACTTTTTATGAAAGTACAGGGTGATAAAAGGCTTAAAATACATGAAATAAAATATTGTTCTGAATTAAAGAAAATAATCTACTCTTTCCATTAGTATTAAAGTCATGAATTATTCATATCTGAATGCTATTTCGTATCAGGTATTTCACAATACAGCCTATAAGGACTTTTAATTTTCTTGTACTTAACTACCTCGATTAAAAGCTAGTTGTTTTAATTTCGAACATAGAATGACCCGATGTATAATCTCTCTAGAATGTAGATTCATATAAGATGAATAAAAAAAAAACGAGAGAAACCTTAAAAGCAAAGTAAAACGCACTATTATTCTAATAGGTGTTCTTCATTACTTTTATATCTTACAGACACATTAGAAATATTGTAGAACGTCTTGAAAAACATCCACAAGAAAAGTTGCTGAAATATTACGATCTGAAGGGCGGTGAAGACGCTAGATGGAGATTATCCGGTGAGTCGTATATGCCACACCATGAACGGTTTGTGTGTACGGTAGGCGAGAAAACGTCCAGCAGTATTCGCATTCCTACGAAAATATTCAACGCAAAGAGAGGCTACATCGAGGAGAGGAGACCATCTTCCGAGGCTGATCCCTATGACGTCATCAGGGCTTTTACGACAGCGGCGCTTTACGATAAAAACGGGCTTTGATTGTCGTTGGACGGCTATATGTATAACAGAACCTATGTCGGGGAAGTGCAATAACCTCGTCGAATATATATTTTTTTATCTTATAACTATACAAATATCCTTGTGATAACATCCCATGTGATATATTTTTATGATATCACATGGTTATTTTTAGAAAAAAAGACACAATGCGGTTATTTTAAGAAACTTGCATATTTGTTAAAAACATCGACGAATACAAGGCAGAAAACGGTTATAATAGAGATCAATATAATACGTACTTTCTATGGAAAAAAAATCTAACAAATATGTGGGATTTTTTTTTTTTTTTTTTTTTTTTTTTTTTTGGGGGGGGGGGGGGGGGTATTAGGTTTATTCAGTGATAATAGAATATAATATGCACGCATATTTTGTGGGTAATTCTAATTTGTAGACTTTATATGTCTCGAAACATTAAACAATTAAAAAATTATTCTTTGTAGTAATTTCTATTGCAGCCGCGGCAATAGCGCAGTTGGTAGCGCGCCAGACTTCTAATCCAGGGGTCTATATTCGCACGGGTTCGATCCCCGGCCGCGGCACTCATTGTTTAAAGTTATGATTTGTTAACTTATTTATAGTATTTTAAACCATTACCTATGAGATCTATTTTTATCATATCTGAAGCCAAAACCACTACCGTGGTTGACATTTTTGACGTTATTCAATTTTAAAACACAGGCTATCTGGAGGATTGGAAATATTTAGGTATAGATTAAAGAAGGTCCAGTGCCCTATTAGTATAACCCATAGATAATTTCTGTTTAAGGTTAATAAATTAAAGTATAACTTTTTATATTAAGTAATTGCTTCATAGTAAACTACATTCTAAAAGTCTTTATAATTATTATTTTTGTAACCTAAATCCCATACCAAAAGCGAATAAGAATCTTATTTAAGAAATTTATTTTTCTAAAGGGAGGTAACAATTGCATGACTATGTCTGACAAATAGTATAAGTATAATACAATGTTTTTTCCTCCCGACTTTCTTTGAGAATCCTTACAATTGTTGGTTTATTTTTTGCACGAGAACCTATTTTTTACCTTCAGGGGTTTGGATGCCAGTGAAATCACTCACTATCAATATCTTATTACAGTATTGCGGCTGATATTAGACTTTTCTGCTCAAAGCTAGTTTTTGCTTAAACTGTAGTTAACCGATTCTAAACGTATTTTGGGAAGGAAGGAGCCAGTTTTTATTCATCGATTAAGATTTTTACAATTTCTGTAAAAAACGCAATGACTTTTCCAGAATAATATATACCCTGCCTGTCTAATTGTTAACAAGTGCATGACGGATCTGGTCCCCCCCCCCCCCCCCCCTTGACCATGGCAATATCTACTCGTCAATTGGAGTGGTATCTAGGGTTGAATATTTAGCTATCGTTTATTTAATTTTCAAATAAAATTTTGAATTGATATGGTTTTACAGATTGAAAAATGCAAAATAGAACGGCCCTAATGAATTATCTTCCGTGCCTGTCGCATTTGGTATTCGCCAATATTCGCTCCTGAGACAGACGGATACGATACGTTTTCGCTGGGAACAAGATATTTGGTTCACCGAATATTTGAGTGTATCCTTACAGCCCTACTTCAGCCACCGCAATTTTACAGAAAAAAAATGTTAATATCGGTGTTCATCCCTATTCAAATAAAAGGTACAAGAAAGGTTGTACATGTAAAACACGTGTCGAATAATTCTTAAAACCCGTTTCGAGACAAACTGTCGCGTGTTGAAAAGTTATGTAAAACCGCGTTACCGTTTCTAATGACAAAAGGTGTCTTGATCTGTCATTCGTCTCAGCTCGGCCGATTTTGTAACCTACATTTAAATCGGAGACGTCGGAGATCGCCCGAGTATTGCCGAATGAAAGTTGAAGAGGACACGACCTAAATAAACACATATTTCCGGCTAATTACTACAAGTTTCACTAGCGAAGGCTTGGGTAAAAAACATAGTATCTGTCTCTACGGTGTTTAGACTCAAACTTTGTTTTGCTCTTAACCCTCGACAAGCTTACGCCGATCAAAAATTCCCTTGATAAACATTGCAAGATCATTTTGTGTTTTTCAAGGCGAATTTTCATTATCTTTACTTGATGAAGCAATATTGTATCATGCCATTAATGAAATAAACAGTGATTTTGCGGGGGGAAATCTTTAAAGATACTAAATTGAATCTTAAGAGGCACTACTTTATTTCAAATGAATTAACATCCTACAGGAATTTCCTGACATGGTATATAACACTGGTGAACGACGTTCGTTCACCAAAAATGTGATCATATTCAAGTTGAAAAAAAGCACTTTAAACTCTAAAATCAGAAAAAAGCAAAGCGCGAAAAGTCTCGATCCTAGTCAGTCTGCGCAGTCCTCGCAGTCTGACAAGGGTCGACACTTTTCGCACTACCCCAGATGGTCCCTTTTCCTTGACGGGTCACAAATGTATTTCCGTTAATGTTTTTCGATGGATTATCGAGAAATAACGGTAGATTATCATTTAATTAGCTCAGCACCTAACCAGTTAAATTATCAAAAGATTTTTACCCCGTTTTCGTTCATTTCACAATATCTGATGTTATTCAAGCGGAGCCCAATAAATGACGTCATCATGACGGTATGTCCTATTCTTTTTTTCTCATTTTGTCTCAGTTTTTGAAGTAAAGAAATATTCGTTTATTTTTCGAGTAATATCGATTAATATTTTATTTTGTAAACAAAAAAGGCTATGTTTTCACTTGTGGCGCAACTCAATGAAATTTAAATCTATCTTGCACAGAAATAAAGGAAAACCCAGTATATCTTAGCTTTTCTTTGTTTAGTGCAATCTGAACCTAACGATTTTGATTTCATAATCACACTGCACAATACCGAAAATAAAAATTGATATTTTTCTATTGTTCTTGGAACTTTTTTCAAACCTGACATAATTAATCATTGATACTTGCAAATTCAGGTATGCTGCTTGTCTATCGGCATAAATGCAAATCGCCATGGCGACCGAAATGGTGTATCGCTAGCTTGTAGTACGACATTTTTGGTCGGCCAACAAATGATGAATCGTCGTGATTACAGAAAAAGTTTACCTTCAGACAAATCGTGTTCTAAAGGCTATCTCGTTTCTAAACGTTTGATGGTGTTTGACAATAGGCTTAAAGTGTAATAAATTCGCTGAGACAAAGCCGTTTCACGTTCATAAGGTAGAGAAAAAAACAAATAAGACGACGATTTTTGAGGGCAGAGTTGGCTTTATTAAATACTGAAACACAGCATCTTTTGTTTCAAAGGCCAAGCGTCCGCGGCATAAAACGTTGTTACCTAAACTAACTGAGTATCTGATTAATTCATGGTGGTATGAAATATTATTTAATCTTATTACATAGGATGAGTTACATAATTACGAGATATTTTTCTAACTCAGCTGCGAGTTTACTTAAATTTCAAATATGAATAATTGTCCATTTTCAACTTTAAATGTAAATTAAACGTTGGTTTTAAAATTTTACTAATAGTTTCCCTCAATTTCATGGATAAATGGTGTTATCTAGAGCAAAAATACAGCATCAATCTCGAGTTGTAAATTGAGTAAATTCGCAGTTGAGTAGATAATTTTTTAGGGCCTTATAATCGACTTTATGTCGTAAAAAAACAACAACAAAAATAACATTAGAAACATATACCAGCATTTAATAAAACAAAAATTGAAACAAAAAAAAGTTATTAGGTACTCTTTAGGAAAAAAGAAGTTCAAAAAATGAAATAAATGTCCCCTCTCGCAATGCCATTTTCTATAGCGTTGTCTTGAATTTCTTGTTGAGTATTTTGTCTGAATTTCTGCATTATTAAAATTTTCCCGTAATTTTATCAGTTATTTAGCTGACATAAGTGATCAAGTTTATTAGAATTTCACTTAATATTGGTAACTAATGCCCACATTTTCTAAATAAGGGCATCTTATTAAGTAATGCCAGTATAAATACTTGAATTCCTGAAATTATTTCATTAAAAAAGAACATTCGGTTGATATCAATTAATAGAAATCAACGTGATTAAAGGAAATTATGGATAACTATTCAACTGGTAAACCACCTTTCACCTTTATTATTTGAGCCAAAGGCTAGCGCTCAAATCATGTTTTTAACATGTGCGAAGTAATGATATTAGCATCCCGGACAGGCGCACAGCTCATTCAGAATTTGCGTTGATCTTCTGGGTATATTCTGTGGTTTTAGCCATCTATATCGCGTATAGGAAAGACTGATCAGAATTGGCAAATTAATTGGTTGATCTGAATCCTAATTTAGATTGAATAAACATGAGAAAACTAATCAATTGCAAGATTTATTTCGCTTGCATATAATGATAGTCCACAATTACCTTAATTGACAGCGACAACTGTCACAGTTGTGAACATCGTGAAATTTACAAGATGAATGATTTTTGAATGATTATGAATGAATTTGAATGAGTGTGTTGAGCAAATTTTGAGTGAGATTAAAGGGAGGTAATCCAATATCGATAATTTTGTTCAAAATTAACAAAATTAACGATATTTTACCTCCCTTTGATAAACTATGCATACTATTCTGCTTGTGTGTCTTCGTGGACAATTCAGGCAATCTTAATCCAAACCAGCCAATAAAATCGTAGAATAATTTGATCGGTTTCAATTAAATATTGATCGTCCTGAACGATTTCGAAATGATTTCTTATAAATCGGAGCGTTTTTGATCGATTTGAGTGAGTGTTTGGAAGGAATAAATGGAGCGCTTAGAGAATGATTTAGATCTGAATGAGTGTCAATTCCACGAAGTTTTTTAACTGCCACCTATGTTGGATGAGCAGCCGGTGGTTCAGAAGAGAGGTCTTGGTGGAATTGTTTAGAGAAAGACCAGCTATGCGTTTAGGATGATCAAACGATGCAAACAGTTTGCTAATTATTCCCTGCTTTGCACTTGCACTTGCGTGCCAAGCGGGGTATAATTGGCAAACTGTTTGTACCGTTTGGTCATCCTGAATGCAGGGCAGGATTCTATGGCTAGGTTGTACAGCCGCCGCAATTAATATACAACAGGGGATCTTTATTGAACAATTCCGCTTGAAAACGTATTATTCGAAATCGAGACACACACATAATGACATGCAAATGCATAAACAGATTTTAATAAATAAGTAAGATAAAAGAAAATTGTGGAATAACTAATACAATAAGAGTCTTTAATATATGAAATATTGTTAAAAAATGAAAATGCTTTCAAAGAAAAAAAAACAAAAAAAACCTAAGTTAATTGCAAACAATCCAAAATTTATTTTATAAAAATAATATTGAGTCCTATTTTCCGTTTCAAATTTTAGGACGGTAGACTGCATTTGAGAAGTTTTCAGTTCATAGTCATTGTCACTACATTTATCACCAAAAAATAGTAAAGAAAATATGAAATATCGAATGTCATCATTAAGTTATAAATCTAAAAAAAACTAATCACTAAGTAGAGTAGTTTCATACGTAAGAGTGCTTAAGGATTTTGGTCAATACCTTACTACAAAAATATCATCCTCATTTTTAATTCAATGAACCTTTATAGAAACGCAAATATTGAATTCATTTTGAAACAATTAATAAATCTTATTTTGCGAGCTGGGTTTATTTTTTTTATTTATTTCTTTTTTTAAATCGCAATAGAAATTTTGTTCATGCGGAGATGAAACAAATTGTTAAATCAGTAAAAATGTATGATTATCGATGGAATACTCAGTTAAGTTTTTTTTCTCTCTCTCTTTTTTTTTCAACAAATAGAAAGGAAAGAGGTCTTTAGAATTTTTGGCGGTTAGTCGCTCGACTTTGAAAATATTTTTTCGTGGACGTATGGATTCAAAACTTCAAGCATGCGCGTAGCAGAATTAAAAAAGTTTTATATATATTGTTTTCAATTTATCTAAGTGCCCCAATACAACCCGCACCTCAAGATATGGTCTTTATTCATTTTAAATTAATAAAATAAGGTATTTTGGAGATTTTTACGATTTATCTTAAATAATCGCGTACTTTTTTTAATAATGGGATATGGAGTAATTCTTTAAATGATAGCCAGAATCTTGACAAACGCCACTGAAAATAAATCGTATACAAGTACATAAATTTTAAGATATGGTGTCAAATACAATCATGTTGCATATGCAAACATCATGGTTATAAAACTGTTTTCGCGCCTTAATGAGATTTTACTCGAACTAAAGACTCAATAGTAAAAATATATTTCTGTTGGGGTTCTATGGAAAATGAACGAAACTGAAAGATAATGTTTCTAAAGTGTTACGGATAACTCTTTATAAACAGTTTGATTCGAAATGTATAGGCTAAAACAAATTTTTAGCTTTATTAACTTCTAAGTTGAGTAACAAAAAGGATTTATAATACTGGGTCAATTATACTCACGAAAGTTTTTTCTTAATTTAAGTTTAAACCCTTGTCATGATAAACCATGACGATCTCTGCTTTGACATGAGTTATAGACAAAATCATCTTGGATAGATGTGCAGTCTGATCTTAGTCCACACCGCATGCTTTTTTTTCTTTTTGAACCATACAAGATTAAAAATAAAATTTACTTAGTGAATACCGACTAGCAATTAGCTCATTCAGTGCTTTCACCACTTTGATTTCAATGCATTTTTCAAACGTTTTTATTCAGTATGTCAGGGATTAGAATTGCAAGTTTCTTTAGCCAGAAAGGAATACTTTGGGAAAAGAAAATTCCTGTATAGCAGATTATTTTTTTCCAAAATTGTGTTCCGTTTTACATTGACGGTACATGTTAAACTTAGATGAAAGATGAAAATACATGTGTAACACCTAACGCAAAAAGAACAATTCCTTTATTTATAGCCGTGTCTCTTAGTAGCGAGGAGCCGAAAAAATCTGCCGTGAAGAACAGAAACGTTACAGAGTCTAATGACCAACTGGACATGAGAGATTACTTGGTGAACCATTCGAGACAGGTACGTTATAATTGCCTTGCGTTTACATTACATAACTTTGTTAAGATGTGTAGCAGAGTCCCTTGATAACAAAAACTCTGCTCTGAACAACAGAAACGTTACATAATCTACTGACTGACTTGTCACGAGAATTTACCTAGTTTACCATTCGAGATAGGTATGTTGCGATTGAATGTTGCACTTATGCGGTGTTTGAAACTGGCCTTAATCTGAAAAAAAAATACATTGATACTTAGTAAATTTAACAAGATTAGAATAATTGTAGGCCTAGTTGCCCGACTAGGTCCAATGGCTTATGCGTCGAATATTTTTCTTATTGAGCTACTACGCCAAAACTACAGGAAAGGGTGTCGACTAAGAGCTTTTCGTGGTTTTAATAATTGAACTGATCAAATGAAATTATCGGTATCAAGCACACAGGCTTTTCTTATATTATCATTCGTTTTGGAACGACAAGAAAGAGAGAAAAAAACGCAATCTCCGAGTCCTTTGGCCTTTTGTGAGTACGGTTCAAAATGAGAGGCTATACCGTGATATAGAGCCATGCACTATACCATGAGAAGTACGTATCCAAAATGTTAACAATCCTTATGTAGAAGTTGCTTCATTAAGACCAGACCCGGACATCATTGAATCTTTCTCAAGAATTACCGAGTCGATAGTAACTCTGTAATGTATTTTTTGGAAAACAAAATTTACTTTTAAATGGTGACTGTTATCACTTTGGTCCGTATTTTGAAAAAAAAACTCATAAAGAATGGACTCCTGAAAGCTTACTAATTGGTTCTTCTAGCTTCTATTCTATCAACAGACATCATACTTTATATGCAAGCCTTCGTTCGTATTTCAGCGTCGACAGAGAACATCTTTCACCCCGTGTCAGCTCGCCTCACTTGAAGAACTTTTCTCCAGAACACACTATCCTGATATCTTTGTTCGTGAGGAACTAGCTACAAAAATAAACCTTTGTGAGGCCCGTATACAGGTTGGTAGTTTCTATCCTATATTTGCAGCCTCCAACCTAAAGCATTTTCCTATCATGATAATAGTTATCTATGTTCATGAGAAAATGTAAATGCGCGTAGCTACAAAAATATATCTCTGTGATGCTCATATTCAAGTTTGCTTTACCTAGGCTTGAAGTCACATGTAAGATTTTTTCAATATCACTTGTAGGTGATGTACTTTTGTTCAATTTTTCGAACCACTGCTTTTTTTTTAAAAGATATAATCATCAAATGTCGTAAATAGGAACAAAAATTGATAAGACAATCCGTTCATTGCTATTACTTCCCATGCGCGGATCGAGTGGTAGGCACCGGGGGCCGCTCCTCCATTTGGAATATCGGCAAATATGGTTACTAGAAAATATGAAAACCATGGCATCAGATGGTCATTGGGGCTAGAGAAATATAAATGCGATTTGAAATTGTCTTTTCTCGCAATTGAATGACATTTCGATTGCCTTAGTATAAAAGAAATTTTGGATCCGAGGAGATTCTAGGTCAGTGTATTCAGCCCGCCTAGGATCATTTTCATGCGCAAATCTCGTTTTCCATTAATGCCCGCTCTCGTAAGAAGGGTCACATAATCATGGGTATACAATATTCCAGGTCTGGTTCCAAAATCGCCGGGCCAAATGGCGAAAAGAAATGAGACGGCAGGGTACCAGTCAACAGTGTATGCGGTACTATAATCCATTGGATCTTAACGATTCACTTGCGCTGGATCTTAATCGAAGATTCCACCAGAATATCTATGGGTTTCACGTGATGCCTTCCTTATTTGGTAATGTTCCCGATAGAAGTATGCAGGAACTCTGGTATTCCCAGCCCAGTAGGTCGTCATCCTTAACGCAGTATGAAAGGTAAGAAATTCTTGAGATTTTACTATATGAAACTATTTATGTTGGTCCAAAGATTTAGCATTACAAACAACAAAGGAACATGTTGTTAGCTGACTACAATAAATTGATATATAGTTATGGGGCCTGTTTTACTAAACATCTTACGATATTTTTTGCGTCAGTCAAAAATTAAAATTTGCTTCTACAGTAGTAACTAAATAAGGAATTCTGCCATGCATCATCTCATTGTCATCGTCTTTAGAAGACGATTCTAATGAGATATTGGAAGGCAGAACAGAACAATAAATGAAAACACCAGGGACAATTTGAGATTTTGATTTACGATTATTTCTTTTCGTAAGAAGTTTTGTTAAACGGGCCCATGGTCTCTAGATTTTGTGCCGCATTTGCTGCTTAGTGATTGTCCCTAACGCACAGTGTTTAAAATGTCACGCAGAGGCTTTTTAAAGGTAACTGCGGACAGATAACATGGTCGAATTTTCGACTTTCTTAAAATCTCACAATAATTGCTGAGATTTATATTTGAAGTACGGGAATTAGCTAACCACAATGAAAAGGGTCAGAAGCTCGTTCATTTGACGTCGTGACGTCATTTAGAGGCCAACCCCTTTTCTATCCGCCAAAATCATTAATTGCAAATATTTTCTGAATTATTTGGCCGATTTTTACGAAAAAAAGTTTCATTTAAAAAGTCCAAGAACGTCCGAGCTAGCCGTCTAATTTCTGTGCCCATTAAAAAAGAAAAATAGGCCCGAAGCGCTATATATTTCGCAATTTTTAAGAATTTGACGTTCCTTTTATCATTTCATTTTTTGTAAATAAATTGAAAATTCTCAAAATTTTGTTCGGTGACCTATGCTGATTTTTTGTTATTTTGTACCGAAAAGAATATGCTTTGCATTAATCAAATAAAAATGATATGTCTTCGGGTTTGTTTTTTTTTTTTTTTTTTTTTTAAATTCGATTTTGTGAAGTTGTTGTAACACTTTTTCGTCGAATTCGACGTCGCACCAAAACCATCGGTACTATGCTTATTTGGTGCCAATCTCCGTGCAATAACGTATTCTAAAATATTTGAAATTAAGGTTAATTGTAAAATATAGGATTCGGAGGTATTTAATCTGAAAGTGACTTTAAGATATACAAAAATCCACTTTATTTTTGTCTATTTAAAAAGACAGCTTTTGTGAACATTTGAAGTGACGTTGAAATACCCTTTGATTTGCGATATCTTCGCGTAATCGAATTTTACAAAAAATCTAACCCGAAGACACATCGTTTTTACTTCAAAAATCTTCAGCTGAATGGTTTGGCAGCAACATATCTGAATTTCAGCATAGGTCACCGGACAAGTTTTCGAGAAAAAAGGGCCATATTTTCAGTGACTGTACTCGAAAACAGCAAAGCAGAAGGCATTATCATTTATTACGTTACACTTTATTGTATTTCTTATACTTATATCTTCATGTAAATAAAGAATAACATCAGGCGTCTTAAGACGAAGCAAATGGCGTTTTCGGAATAAAAATCGATTTATTATTTTCGAAAGAAATAGACAATTACTGTTTTTTAGTCCCTAAAAAAGGAGTCGACCCCTAGATTACGACATGACGTCATTTCTACGTTATGAAATTCCTTTTTATGACCGAAATACGAAAGCGGGTACTTCAAAAGTCAGTTTTATCGCAATAGGCATGATTTGCAGATAATTTAAGATTCGGACCTAAAATGGCTCTCTATGTGTCAGCAGTTACCTTAAAAGCCTGCTAAAATGATCGCCAAAAGCTTTTGATTGTGAGAATCGTCGCTTGATATTAATTTGTGACACTTCAGGCGAAAATTGGTCATTAATGTAATGCTTTGCGCGTAAAGCTAGGAAGAGTTACGGTTCCTGCGCACTACGCTCTGTAATCATGAGAGGAATGGCCAAGTTTCAAGTCAATCGGACATAATCAGACATAAAGGGGACAGAGAACAAAGATGACGCCGCCCGCCGGAAGCACGGACGCTACGGGAGATCCCACCATATATCCCGTCTTTCGACGGGCGTATAAAAAGAAAATGCAAAATTTTGTACATATGCTAATTGACGATAACATGATCGTCTTTTTTTCTAAAACAAAATCAATAGATAACTAAGATTCAGTTCGAGGGTCCGCGCAAAACCTTCGTAAATGCCTATAAATATACAGACACTTACAATAGTTTAGCACCGACTCCTCGTCATATATACTGTTTATTGCTGCAGCTGTTGTTGTTATTGACAATGTTGTTCTGTTATTATCTCCGTGTCTTCTTATTTCACAGATTGACTAGCGGCCAGGAGTCTCTCTTACAAACAAGAAAGTTGCACTTTAACACACAAAAATGAGATGTACCTTTTCTCACTGGATCTATGGATATTTCCTCAAATTCACTACTCGTATTCTAATGGACGACGCTACATTGTTTCAAGTGTTCATACAATGTGTGAATACTTACTTAAGTCTACGTTTTGTGAGTTAAAGACGGACAAGTTTAAGCTAGTGATCAAATTGTGTCTATACATGTATAAAAGATTGACATTTTCATCACTCACTTAAACCTGTACATCTATAGTTAAGTAGGATTCAGTCCAAACATTTGGTTTCTTTCTATAGATTTCGATTGCAACCAACCAGTGCTTATGACAAAAGTTTGCTCTGGCCCCGTAAATATTTGCACTTGTACTTTTCAAACATGTAAGCAAATGTTATTGAGAATCTCGAGAAGTTCGTTAAAATTAATGTATAAGTGCCTTATGAAAAAAGGGAACATTTGACAAACAAGCACCCTGTGTTTTATTAAACAAATAGAAACAACTATAGACAAAGTGACCTGTATTAAACAGTCCAAACTTATGCAGTTCTGGAATAGATATGAGCTTAGTGTGACAATATACAATTATTATTCATTACGTAATTCGAACTGTGAACTATGAAGGTACAGCCGACAACGGTGGCGTTTTATGTTACAATGACAAATTACTTGTCTACTTCGTCTCGTCCCATGATGTTGCTCTAGAATTAAAGGTTATATGAGGTAATAAGCTTTACTTCAACATAAACGAAATTACCAAAATGGAGACATCGAATGTTCGAAGTTTTGAATTATGGAAGTGATATTGAAACCTCTCAATACTTCGAAATGAAGAGAAGAGATGCATTTTTGTGTGTTTATTTGATTGTAAAGACAAAATACAGTAGTCTTTGTGCTTTTTATAAATATATTTGAGTCGTTCCATAACCCAACTTTGTAGTTCAAATGCACAGGCACTTGTTTTTCGATCTCTTTCATGTTAACATTTTCACCAAAACTATTTTAATAAATTGTACACGAAAGGAGAATAGTCATTTTAACATATACCACAGAAATAACGTAGACGAGACAACATCTTGATACAGGAGTGATGTCTGGGTGGTTTTGTTTGTGTGAATGGTGTTTAACGCACTTTCAACAATGTTTCAGTTATATCACGGTGACTAGAGCACCTAACAATGGATTCCTGGTATTTCTCTCACCAGTACTACCATAACATCCTTTCCTAGCCTCCAGCTGCTCTCTCACATAGGTCTACGATTATCAACCCAATGTTGATGGACAAATAGTCGGAAAGGATGAGTGCTGCCGTCGGGGATCGAACCCGGGACCTCTAGATTGATAGTCCGACGCCCTACCAACTGCGCTATGAAGGCGGCTCGGAATGTCTTTATGAAGTAGCAGGTTACAATCGATTCGAGTTAATAAATTTCGTCGTTGAGCGATCAAGAGCCGCAGCTTTATTTAAGATGATGGTACTACTTTTGTGTCGCCCACCCAACTATTTATTACAGTGAATAAAATAATGAAATTGACACTCATTCCGATTAAAATCATTCTTGAACACTCACTCAGCGTTATATTCGTTATTTCCTGGCAAACACGCAATCTAACCGTTCAAAATGGCAACGAAATCATTCGAAAGCTTCAAAGATATATTCCTATTGTTTTACAAATTCATGAAATTGGAACAAAGCATTATAAATTTTCATAAGTTGGTGTTAAATTGGAAGCTACCGTGAAAACACACGTATCTGCTCATAAATAGATATATTTTTTTAAAGGGAGATAATCAAATATCGATAATTTCGTCCAATTTGGTATTGTTTTATCGTCATTTAATTTCATTTAGAAGCGCCCTTCCAGCGCCCTTCCACACATTCAATTTCTTTCCGAAATTATTCATCATGTCAATTCCACGATGTTATCAACTGTACCAAACGATCCACTTTCACAATTTTTTAACCTGGTCAGACAGCACAGATCGCGGAGCCTGACTGGGGTACAAAATTGTGGTTACATCGTTTAAATCTGAAAAAGCCATTTCATCTTACTTTTTTTAAGCGCCTCATTTTTTGTGTAAAAAGAAAAATAGGTCCGAATGACACCCTTCCGCGCGAAAGTCTATGTGCAACCCTCTTAATTAGTTAATAATTTAATGTTCGCCAGGGTTCGACACCAGGGGAGTTCGGGAGTCCGATACTCCTAGCTTACAAGTTGGGACTCCTTCTTTTTGCAAGTTAGGTGTCTAATGAACTCCTAGGATAATATTAGAATATTGTAACAAACAAATGCACAGTGGAGTTTCCTTTTCATCCCTTGTCTACTCTTAAGATCTTCACATTCTATAAGTCGTTGAAGGTAAGATTTGTTTGAATTTAGTAATTTAGACAACCATCTTCTTTGGGGGAGAAACTTGACAAAACGAAAAAAAAATGCTTGTTACAAGCAATTTCTTCTTTTCCACAATGATGTCCCATTTAGGAAAATTCCGACTTCTCACTTTCAACTTAGACACTCTGCCCTGCGTTCAGAATGGCAACACGGTGCAAATTTTTGACAATCATATCCCGCTTTGCAAGTTCAGTTGCGTGCAAATCGGGGTATAATTGGCAAACTGTTTATACCGTTTTGTCATCCTGAACGCAGGGCTGATTCCATACGTTAGAAATGATTGCTTTGGGTGCTCACAGGGTGAGCAATCTGAAAACAAACGAATATGAAAATATTTGAAGTTTTGTCGAATTTGATGAAAATGCGGCAATTCTTTTTTTTTTTTTTTTTTTTTTTCATTTTTTCAATCATTAATGATGTTTTTTTAAAGGAACGCGCGAAATTGAGTTCAAATCATACTAGAAATACAACAAAATTCTGTATTTATCACAATCCTTTTTTTAACAGACAAAACCTTTGCTTACAGATGATTAAATAATAATAAAAAAAAAACAGAATTTTCTTGACTTCTCATCCACCTTCCCTTTTTGAATCACTCGCCTCTATTATTCGATGGCTTAACGCAAGACTATTGTAATTACTCATAATATATGTGACCCGTCACGTAAAAACGGACCATCTTGGAAGTGCGTAAAGTATAGGTCCTAGTCAGACTGCGCAGATTGCGCACACTGTCTAGGATCGTAACTTTTCGAAATGTGCAATTATCTTAATCTAGAATGATCAATCTACCTTCTAGTGAAAGAATTGTTGAAATCCGACCTCTGGTTTACCTATGCTGGACCCAATCTCTTTTTCAAATATTCGTTTCACAGAGTTCCCAGGTGGTCCCTTTTTGCGTGATTGGTCACATATTTTTATAGGCACTTACAACAGTATTGTGTTCAGTTTCCGTGTTGAAATAAGATCTAGTAAGTACCTACAAAGTTCCACACGATATCAATAAATCTCAATACATGGAGGATATTGAGTGAGAGGTAATTGTATACCGACTTTATTAAACGAGTCATCTATTAACAGATAAAAACGAGGCTGCGCCGAGATGACGAGTTTAATAAATTCGGTGTCTTATTAGCAAAAATTTTATATTCTATTTATAATATTTCCCGAATTTTTGCAAAAATATCGTCGAAATTCTTGTTATTCAACATTTTGATTATTCGCGAAACTAATAACCCCGTTTAAAACTGACATCACAATATATACATTATGACGTCATTTTCGCTGTTACAAAGTAGCTTTTTTCTATTCGCTCTAAGCTCATTTGCATTGTTATTCCACTAGTGTAATAATATCAAAAATATTCAACGGGGTTATTTCACTCCCGAGACGTAGATCATATATATTTTAATGTTCCATATATGATTGAGTGTATAATTTAATAAAAATGCTCCCTACAGTTGATATCATATCTACACAGTACATTCAAAGTTCTACACGATACCAACGTTACTCTACACTGGACCATATATACGAACAAGTGTTTTATGTCCTGCTATAGAGTGATAGGATACAATAAAAGTGTTTGAATCACCTGCCGCTGTTGTTGATATCACGTTTATTGTTTGTTCATAGATTTTACCAGTTCACTCACACCCGTTGTATCCGCATCGTTAAATTGCCCTGCTCTTCGTGCTAGTTTACCAGACACATGTATTGTCGTTCACGTGGGTTAAAATCCCAGGGGTTCAAGGTCAAAAATGTTTGCGAAACGTTTTTGAAATGCTTCAGCGATTTGCCAGAGGACTTCCGTGAAATCAGTAGTTATTCGTCAGCAGTTGGGAGTTCTATGTCACCCTGAAAGTTCAAGTATTTGCGTACTTTTGAATCAAAATAGAACGCAAAATGAATGGTAAAATCATGCATTAGTTTGTTAATTTCTATGAATATGTTTACAGAAATACATGCATACTTAAATATAGAAAAAAGCATACGCGTTCGTTTGTTAATTTAATTAGAAAATTATCTAATCAATATTTTATAAATTTTACCCGACTTTAAGCGCGAAACGGAACTAAAAAGAGAAATGCCGGCTGCAACAATGCAATGATTACTATAGATATGGATAGATAAATAGATAAGTGTTTATCATGTCAAGTTTGGGGTAAAGGTAGCGAGCTATTGCACAATAAAAGCAAAGACTTGAAATCAAACGCTAAGAAAGTACATGGTACGTTTGAAAGTTAAATTCCGAACCCCCCTCAACAGCTTTCAAGATAATAATGTACGCGAAACGTTTAAGAATTGTATCCCGCTTTGCACGTTAGAACACGTGCAAAGTGGGGTACAATTCTTAAAACGTTCGCAAACTATTTCGTATCCTAAACGAATGACAGATTACGTTTATTTGCCCTTAACTTTGGGACATCGAACGTTGGATACATGTACACGTATATGGTCAAGTTTTATTGTACCAAATGTTTATTGTTTATGTTGGAATTATCAGTTTTTGTCATTTTTATTGGCGGTCCTTGCGATAAACACATACTTATACAACATAAATTTTATATTAAAAGTTAAAAGTTTAACAGGCAAATATTGGGATTTTTTTCGGGGCAACTTTGGAGTATGATTCGAACCTAGAATAAATCGAAACTATTTAAAATATTGGGGTTTAATTTACGGCAACTTTGGAGTATGGTTCGAACCTAACATAAAAGCTAAATAAACCAAATAAATGAAAATCGGTTTTGTTTTATGATAGCGAAAACGTATAGTTACATAAAATGACATTTGAAAAATAAAACAAAAAAGCGTCAAGAAAATCTTAATGATTATTAAAAGAGCCAATGCCATGGAGGAAATACGATAAACGCTTACTATTGGATAAACAAGATTTGCTCGCAGTGATGAGAGATAATTTGAAAATATCGTGGAAGTGACACCGTTCAAAATCTAATAAATCGAGAAATAACAGTTTTAATTAGAAATGGATACAAGAGAAAGGGAAATCTTAGAAAGGAACCAAGGTTTGTTGCTTGGCAACATAATTCACTCGGAGGATTTTTATTATTTCCTGAAGAAAGAGAATGTATTACCGGACACTATGATCCAAGATATCAAGGTAAGATGCGTAAATTATTAAAAAAAGAAAAAAAAAGGTTTTATTTTCTATGAAACAAAAGTCCTAATCACACTGTATGATTAGGCAACAAGTGATTCTTTAATTGCAATTAAAGACGAGTGATAATTAAAAGGTTAGTTTTTAATTCATGGCAACATGAAACTAAAACTAAAAATATATAATCTATTGTTCGAATAATCTGGACTTTTTAAGGTATAAAAATCCAAAGCCATTGTGTGCAATAAGCTTCATACTTAAAGTAGATATTTTCATGTTTGTTAGTTCTCTCTCTCTCTCTCTCTCTCTCTCTCTCTCTCTCTCTCTCTCTCTCTCTCTCTCTCTCTCTCTCTCTCTCTCTCTCTCTCTCTCTCTCTCTCTCTCTCTCTCTCTCTCTCTCTCTCTCTCCCCTCTCTCTCTCTCTCTCTCTTTTTTTTTCTTTTTTTTCGGGGGGGGGGGGGATATGTGTTGAGGGTTTATAATTCAGGCAATACCATTGGCGCAGGCTGTCCAGGATCTAAACTTGATGTGTTTCCCAGATGGCCCCTTATCGATTGAGAGGTCTCATTTGCTTCTTCATTGTAACATTATACTCGTCTTTAATTGAAGGTAAAGGAATCGTTTGTTCTGGAAGTATCAATAAAACCCTCTATTGTGACAATTCAAACGAATTTAAAAGAAATTAAATTTATATCAAAGTATTAATAACCCAGTTATTAGAACAATTCACCCGGTCTCTGTGGTTATTACCAACAATAATAAAGTATTATTAAAGTAGCCGTTCTAATGTTCGAGATTCACACAGACGCTTCCAGTATCGAATTACGTTACATAAAACAACTGATAAAATTACGTGTATTAATAATATTTAATGATAAATTTCATTTCAAACTCCACCACGCCCCCTGAGACATCCTTCCCCCATCTCTCCCCCCCCCCCCCCTCCCAAAAAAAAGGGAGAAAAACTGTATAGCCTTCTCGTTCTATATACGTGTTAAAAAAACAAAACCTTTTCAAACTGTTCACGAAATATTCATTTTTCTACAAAACTTTGACGGACAATATACACTAAGATCTGCAGATGTTCTAAACGTATCTGTGCCCGAGTTTAAAAAACTTTTCTCAGTCTCAACTGAGATTTTTTTCAAATTCTACATTCAAATGAATGTATAAAATTAAAGATACTTTTAATAGGTTGTTATTTATAACAACTTATTAATATTATCTTTTACGTTAATGCATTGAAATGAGTATTAAAACAGAATTACGGCTCTAATCTCAAATTGAAATTTGAGACAATCTTGAATTGAGAACGAAAAAAGTTTTATAACCACGGGCCCTGGAAGAAATATATATGAAAATAATTCAAATATTTTATGAGAATATCAAAAGTACTTCAAATACAAGTATATTGTGTTATTTTCTTTCTGTTTGTGAAACCAACAATGACAAAATACCTCCTGAGAAGCTTATTTATTAGATAAACTGTTTTGTACGCACTTTTTAATTATTTGTTTGAAATAACTTTTTAATAAGTTTTATCAAAAATCGCATCTATTTATTTTCATTCTCTTTTCATTATATCTATTATCATAATTTGTCATATTCAGTTCCACCCTTTTTGCTATTAATGAGTTGATTTCTTTGTTTCTAGTTCGGTGGATCCCAAGAAGACCGGAACCGGAAGTTACTAGATAACTTGAAGCTACGAGGTGGCGATTCCTACAGACGATTCCGCCATGTTTTATACCTGACCGGACATTTATTTCTAGCTGATCAGCTTTATGGAGAAGGTAAATTAGAATTTACTTTGAGCCTCTACGAGCTATTTCCGACAATTGCGCGCGTCAATTGCGCGCGTGATCACAATAAAAAGTAAGATCAGCCAACATGTGTGCATATACTAGTACATTTGCGCATACACACAGACAGATGATGAAGTATTCAGATTTTGATCTGTTCATAGCTACATACTTTTAATCTGGAAATCAACATCAGGAAATAATTGAAGACTATTTTAACAGTCTTCAGTTCATTTCTGAAGTTCATCCCCTAAGGTACATTGTGCTCGTCCCAGCTCTATTCGCTCATTTACTTCTGGAACGAAAGTATCGTTTAAAATTGTTTTTTGAACTCCGCGATATTCCCAACCCTTTTTAACAGTCTCAAAAGGAGACAAATGAGTTTGTGCAGGGAATTTCAACCATTTCAAAAGTGTTTGAAACACAGACTTTTAACAGGCTGGACAACAACATCGTAAATGAAGATTAGATAACGAAGATTTGAAGACATTTCCAGCGACTCGACATTGGCACTTGACATTTCATATTGTGTAGAAAATATTGTTTAAATTTAAACATAATAGCTAGAAAAACTCTTAAAATCTAGTAAGCTGTACAAAAACACGTTGTACACGAAATAGGAGACTTTCGCTTGAAAAAAAACCCGTCTAGCGAAAATGGACCATCAGGGAAGTGCGTTAAGAGTCGATCCCGGTCAGACTGTGCAGGCAGGTTTTATCTCGGTTGATGAATCAATAATCATCATTCTACCTTCCTGTATTAAAAAAAGTTGTGATCATCGGTTGACCTCTTTACCTTGATCTTTTCAATTTTCAAATACATGTATATTAATAACGGAGTTCCTAAATGGCCCCCTTTTGCTTGACGGGTCTCCTTGTGAATATCTGGTCTGTTTGATTACACAATTAAGTGATGAAATGGCATAGAAAATATAAAACCGTCAATATGAATATCAATCTGTCAGTATTGCATTTTATTGTTTTAGTTCTTCGATTAGTGGGTGAAATAATTAAATGTAAATCCCAGTAGGAGGGTGGCTTTCTATTCACAAAATTGGTTCTTTTTCGTAAAGTATGACGTGATCATTTTATTTCATGATCCTCGAAATGAAAGCATTTAGCTGCCACTTTGTCTGTCTGTCCATCTTTCTGTCTGTCCGTCCGTCCGTCCGAAGCCTTCTATTCGAATTTGAATGGAGATTGAAATAGATACAGTTAATAAGTTCGTGAAATTGATATTCATCTCACTGATCAAAACCATTTTAAATCGCTCACTCAGCATTCAATTCATTCGTTCCTAACACTCACTCGAACCATTCAAAAACGATCCAAAATTACTTAAAACATACGATCAACAACTACATTCAAAAGAAATCGCAATTTTACCGATACTACTTAAAAAGTAAGCATCTGATTAGTTCTTGAAGATAAAATAAGCTATTTACATTTTTGCATATTTTATGAAAGGGGGGTAATAAACATCGCTCATTCTGTTCATCCTGAACAAAATAATCTATTTGGATAACTCCCTGTGATTTCACTCAAAATCTGTTCAATTTCATTCCAGAATCGTTCCAAGAACATTTTTACGATGTTGTTAGCTGTACATGTTTGTCTTTATTCGCGCTATTGCTTGGGTGTTTTTCTTTGTTCTCAATTTGTGCTTTTATGATGGGAAAATGTCAATGTCGGATTTTCTTTAATAGGAAACTTTAATGCTTTTCGACTTTACATTTTGATTTTTTATGCTTATTGAGTTAAGGAAGTATTCACGAAGCACACTTCGTATCCGTAGCTTCTTGTTTTGCTAAATCTTTTATTCCATTTTCTTTCAACAGATTACGAGTATCGAGTGTTGAGAGCAGAAGACATATTTGGTAAATTTCCTCGAATATTTAAACACGTGAGTGACGATGTTAAATCCAAGTTTCTACGTTATATGGAGACCAAGGTATGGATAATTTATTGAACTAAAGTTCGAAGTATAACTTGTTGGTTAGCACCACCAACAAGTTATATTTCGAACTCTAGTTTAAGATTGCATAAAAATGATTTTTATTGGACGAAATATTATTTCTCGACCTACCATAACATTTAGTGTGGTTTCGTTTTGTTGTTTTTGTTTATTTGTATTTATTTATTTATTTTTTTGTTTGATTGCTTGATTGTTTATTATTATTATTATTATTATTATTATTATTATTATTATTATTATTATTATTATTATTATTATTATTATTATTATTATTATTATTATTATTATTATTATTATTTTCATTATTATTTTCTTTATTATTATTATTTTAAAAAGTGCTGATCTTGACAAATTAGTGATCCAGTTCAAACTTCAAAATTATTTGATGTAGTTTACCTCTTAATGTCATGGAAAGATTTGTAAATAGAAAATTATTTCTTGTGGAAAACATCTCACACTTAATAAAATACAAGATATCGTTTTCTTGAATACTTCCCTATTCTGCGCATAATTTGTTGATAGCTGACAAAAAAAGCCGGGAAAAAGTTCAATAAAACATCGTTTAATGTATGATCTAACTTTCAGCAAAATCTATTATTTCAGATGAAAGAGACAGCATTACGGAGTGCCTGGCTAAAATCTAGTTCGGACAGGAATGATTTTCTTGATGTGAAAAAGGCGAACTTTGAAACAGAGAAAGAATACAGATTTAAGCTCGAATCCAAAAAGAAAAAGGTAAATTTGTAAGATTAAAAGTTTCGATTCATTTTTCTGCAAATATCAAAAAATTGGAAACGAGCTTTTCTCAAACGTGAAATACTTTCACAGTTAGACAACAGTAATCGTATGGTCAGTGATTCGGTGCGTGTGGTGGTGGTGGTGGTTGTTGTCAAATTCGATTTATTCGCCAATAGGAATAGAGGTTTATTTGAAATCACAATATATTTATTTAGTCGATAAAAGGTATTCGTTTGATTTTTAACTGGTATTTTCTGTTAATCTAGATATCTGCCCTACAAGATGAAATTATTCACTTTCGAGAGAAAATAAGAAAAGGTGAATCAGAGAAGATGATCGTCCAAAGAGAAATATCCGACATGAAAATGGGATTTAAAGAAGAGCTCGCTAAACAATCCAGATTTAACGCGGCCAATAACAATTCCGTTATACAACTACGTAACCGCTTCGACCAGTTCAATGAGCGAGTAAAGGCGCTGAATGTATCTCTTCGCGGGTTCTTTACGGGGAAGGAAGATTCGGAATACGACGATGACCCGGATGACGTCAAACTATCCTATTTGGAGAGGAATATTAGACGACTCGTACAGGTGGCGCAATCTAATATTGATAAAACATCCAACAATATGAACGAGAAGGAGGTCGTTTTGAGCATGCTGAAAACCTCGTCGCGACATCAACAAGAGACCCTGTCGGAGGTCGTCCGACATTACGTGGATAAACAAGAGAAAGGGAAGGCGTCGCTGTCCCGGGAATTAGACAGTTTATTGGATACTGTACGGGGTACCAACTTTACAGCTAAATTCTCTGCCAGACCTAGAACAGATATGAAGCTGATCAAAACACAAGTCGCAATGTTGAAGTAAGATTTTGTCCTTTATTTTTTATATTTGTGATCCGTCAAGGGAAAAGGGACCATCTGGGTAGTGTTTAAAGTGTTGACCATATTCAGACCGCGCGGACTGCGCCGACTGGTTATGGTCGAGACCTTTCGCAAATTACTGATTTTCTGAATCCAGAATGCTCTACCTCCCTGCGGAATATTTTTTTGGGTTTTTTTTTTTTTTTTTTTTTTTTGAAATTCGACCTCCGGTTGATGAAATTCGACCTCCGGTTGATCTGTACTAAAACCCATCTCTATTTCAAGAAATTATTTTACCGAGTTCCCAGATGGTCCTTTTTCCGCGTGTCGGATCACATTTATATTAATATTCAATAATCTCCCACCCACTTTATCATTTATCATTTATTTTCACAAAGCACTGCCTAAAAAAGTTAATAAACAAATTAGGTTCTGTCATCACATAAGACAAGAACATTGACATAAATGGGTTCTTGGTTTCGTAAATGAGTGTATCGGAACGTAGAACTATGGCCATTCTAATTCCAGAAAGCTTCTAAATGCGATTGGGTTTGAACAAAATGTCTTCTAGAACTGGCCAGAATCGGTACCTTTCTTACTTTCAATATATTTTTCCCGACATGTAGTCTTTCTTATTGTTGTCCTCAGCTGAATTGATCCTTTTGCATTTGAGTCCTTGTGTAACAATAATTTACTTGTTCACAACGCTAAAACTCGGATCTGCCTGTGTATTTGACAGTCGGATCAGAGTCTTTGTCGAACTTATATTAAACTTAGCTTCTCACTCATTGTGTCTGCTCTCAATCAAAGGATATTCAACTACTATGTGCAGTTGAATAGGATGTACAATGTCTGTTTACCTGACTGAATTGTCGAACGTGTTACGCACAAGTTCATTTGATGTCTTACACTGCGAGTGATCAATATTTTAATTTACACCAGGGAAGAAGTTGAGCACATGAAGAAGAAAATAGACTGGAAGAATACACAGATAACGGATTTGATCCAAGAAAACACCACATTACGTGAACAGTTGGCTAGCTCCACCCACAAACATGGTGGACCGGTATCGCTACCCCGAATTCAGGAATCGCCCAGACCACGTGATTCTCCGGACTCCGCCCAGGAAATAGAGAATGTATATCATCAATTTGATAGGTAGGGCTGTATAATTACGCCAGTCGTTTTCGATTTTCATTACAAATTTACTTAAAACTACTCAAAATCTTATGTTAGCAGAATGCAGAAGGAAACCTCCGAATATAATTATTTTTATTCTGAATATGAAGTCATTTAATTTGAAAAAAAGTTCTGGGAAATAGAATTAACAAGTTTACAGCGAGTGGAAGATAGATAATTTTCGTGTAAATTACAATAATAAGCTGTCACCATTTTGGTGTAATTTCACTTGCTGTGGCCTTTGTAATTTGTATTTTGCTTATTATTCATTTGAAGCATTAGAATACTACCGTCGGACATGCCTCAAATCATTCGGAACATCGCTCGGACTTTTCCGTAATCTGGAAAGTACCTTGGACGTCAATGGGGAACCCTCGGTGATTCTACGATATACTTTCCAGATTATGGAAAATACCGAGCGATGTTCCGAATTCCTCAGACGTAAGTGTAATGATTTGGGGGCATTTTTTCTAGGTAATTCGGCTTCTAGTGGTTCTTTTATGATTTAGAACGACGGCTTGAAGAAATATACATTTTATTAATTCTTTCCGGTCGTCTGTGAAGATCTATTGGGCAGATAACAATTTGACATCAAATGCAGTTGAATACTGCGTTTTGTTATTTGATTATAATATGCCAACTTTTATTCTTTCTTTGTTATTTATGCAACGTCATTCTAAGCGGTATCGTTGATAGCTTTTGCGTCATGTTTAGCCACGTTGGAAATAACGCTCTGGGCTGCGCCCTTATTATTTCCGAGGGTTATTCCGTATAATCGCTGACGATTGCCGATTAGGTTACGCTCTCAGCGATTATAACGTAAATTGGTCCTTGACATCCACATGTTAATCACTTCCTCTTCAAATATTCAGGTACATGCACGAAACCTATATTCCACAATCGACAAACCCCAGGATGAGACGAAGGGGAAGTCTAGCTGAAGTGAATTTAGAACAAGACGTATCACCACCACCCAGTACTCGCGAGTCTAAAGTGGAAAACATCGATGTGGTAGATATCCTAGGAGTTGGAGCAAACAACGAACACCGATCAAATATCGCGGCCTCAATTAATTACTCCGAGCAGAGGAGAAGTTTACCAAATATACTTGATAAAAGCTGTACACCGACAAAACATAAGGTCAGTTTGCCGTATGTTCACACGGAAAAGAGAACATCTGCACGTGACACGCGGTTAGAGGCAATCAATGAGCACGAGACAAAAGAAGATGTGAATGACATCATGGATAGACTGGAAACTAGCCGAGAAATAAGAGAAATGGCGCGAAAGAAACAAGAGTACGCTTTACCTGACTTTAAAATACAAGGGAGACGACCCTCGTTAGCTGAATTGATAATGATTCATGAAGATTCGCAGAAATATCAAGAACTGATTGAAAATGAAAACCTTGACAATGATCAGTGACCTTAACCTTCTTGAAAGGAAAACTTTTAAAAAGTCAAAGGAACCACCTTTAGACCCAGGAAGTCTGCGAGGGTTGTGCAGACTGAAAGGGTTCGAGACTTATTTGTATGTGTAGACATGCTGATTGTAAAAAAAATTCTACGTTACAATATATTCATTTTTAATAATGGCATCCCTTGATGACCTTTGACAACGGGTAAACAATCATTTTATAAAAAAAGATGGAGATCAGAAACTGTCGATCCTCACAATTTGTACTGTCCGTAGTCAGGCTCTTAACCTTTTCGCTTCTGTTTGATTTCTGAAAGTAGAACCGACATTAAAAAAAAACATTATACGAGAAATATATACATGTGAATACTTGTAATTGAAATGAAATATATAGATTTTTCATACATTTTAATGGTTATTTTTTCCTTAGCCTGTAGATTATAACATGTTTTATTTTTACATTGATAAAAAATACCAAAAAATAACGAAAGATTGTACCGAAACCTTTCAGACACCTTTCATAATTTTGACATAGTTATGAGATTTACATAATTATATAGAGGATAATCGTTTGTTTCAGTGTAAGATCGATTTATATTTCCTTGAGTGAACAATAAAAGCTATATTTTCACGAGTGGCAAAGCCACGAGTGAAAATATAGCCTTTGTTGTTCACGAAATGAAATATTAATCGATCTTACTTGAAAACAAACGATTATTCTATTTCTTTAATGCAAAAATGAGACAAAATGGGAAATTTCTAGGACATATTTTCGTAAAGCGCGTCATTTTACACGTGATTGCCATAATACGTTCATTGTGACGTCACTTTTTTCGCCCCGCGTAGATGACGTCAGATAGGATGAAATGCACAAAAGCAGGGTATAAGTTTTTGATACTTTTTACTGCTTTTGTGGTGAGATTATAAATTGATAATCTACCGTTATTTCTCGATAAACCACCGAAAAGCATTAAAGAAATACTTTTGATATAAAGTTTAGCATATCGTTATGTGTGACACTGCCAAAATGAAATAATTCTTATATGAACACAGTTGAATCGCAATTTATGTCAAGACCAGGGGCCCGTTTTACTTAACATCTCACGATCATTTTTTGCGTAAGTCAAAAATTAAAGATGCTTCTACAGTGGTAACTAAAAAGTGAAATTCTGCCATGCATTATCTCATTAGAATCGTCTTTTGAAGACGATTCCAATGAGATATTGTAAGTCAGAATCTAACAATGGATGAAAACACCAGGTACGATTTATGATTTTGACTTACGATCATTTTTTTTTTTTTTCGTAAAATGTTTAGTAAAACGGGTCCCAGGGGTGCGTTTTTAGAGCAAGATAAAAATTCCCGCTAAATAAGGTTATTTTAAAAGACGTCATAAGAAACGATTTTCAATATTTTAAGTGAAAACATTCGACGTCGTCAAGGCTACTCGTTTCAAGCCAATACAAAACCATCTTCGTTTCCTAATTAAGATATCTTAAGATTCTTATTGAGCAGCTTAAAATCTTAATCTAAAAAACGCTACATCTTAAAAATCTTAATTAGATTCTTAAGAATATTAATGTAAGAAAAGCACCTCTGATGAGTAACTATTCAATGAGTAAACTAATTGGCTATTTCATTCACACAAGCACTGTGTAAATGTATCTAAAAGTCTACCTCTAATTTCAAAATTCTTAACAAAACATCTTGGTGGCCAAAACGGATCAACTTTCTAAAAGTAACACCTCACCATTTTTTAGTTCTTCAACAGTATTCATTTTTAGTAACACTTGTAGAATCTTAAGCGAAATCACAACTAGCAATCCGTTACTTCTTTTATACTTCCGGTTAATACTGTATACTGTCTTCCCTCTTTAAGTTAGAAACTAACACCTTTTGATCATCAAAGACACGCATTTTATGCATTAGATTTCCAACATGTTCTTATATGTACATAGCATCCACA